>OZ010682.1:21228889-21524056 GCA_963932265.1 Thymelicus lineola | reverse complement strand
CACCGAGACCAATCCTTAGACACCTCTCCCGTCGCGATCCGGCTACTGAAACGCGAAAAAAGCCGCGGGGCGCCCTTCCCCATACATAAGAAACCACCTAAGCTCTGGCGACACGAAATTTAAATTCATAGCATAAAAATTTTGATCATCTTATTACTTCCCAATTATAACACATATATAGTAGTGTCATATATCAATAGATTCGTCTTAAAGTGCCCTTGCCAATTGCGCAATTAGTTTTCAATTTCCTGACAAATTTTCTAAATTTCCCTTGATACACGATTTTCGTATAATAACATAGATTTTATAAATAAGTTCTTTTCAAATTTCTTCTCGACCGACCACTGTGTGGTATCGGGAGATTCGTAATTACTTTGCGCACCCATTACAGTAGATTTCGTTAAAACACTTCATAAATTTCGGAAATTTTTGCTAAAAACCTATTAAAAACTCGTATTTTCAAAAATTTTTTTCCAAATTTCTACTTACCTTAAATTTTTCTTCAAATCTGTGTAGTACTCACCGAGACCAATCCTTAGACACCTCTCCCGTCGCGATCCGGCTACTGAAACGCGAAAAAAGCCGCGGGGCGCCCTTCCCATACATAAGAAACCACCTAAGCTCTGGCGACACGAAATTTAAATTCATAGCATAAAAATTTTGATCATCTTATTACTTCCCAATTATAACACGTATATAGTAGTGTCATATATCAATAGATTCGTCTTAAAGTGCCCTTGCCAATTGCGCAATTAGTTTTCAATTTCCTGACAAATTTTCTAAATTTCCCTTGATACACGATTTTCGTATAATAACATAGATTTTATAAATAAGTTCTTTTCAAATTTCTTCTCGACCGACCACTGTGTGGTATCGGGAGATTCGTAATTACTTTGCGCACCCATTACAGTAGATTTCGTTAAAAACACTTCATAAATTTCGGAAATTTTTGCTAAAAACCTATTAAAAACTCGTATTTTCAAAAATTTTTTTCCAAATTTCTACTTACCTTAAATTTTTCTTCAAATCTGTGTAGTACTCACCGAGACCAATCCTTAGACACCTCTCCCGTCGCGATCCGGCTACTGAAACGCGAAAAAAGCCGCGGGGCGCCCTTCCCATACATAAGAAACCACCTAAGCTCTGGCGACACGAAATTTAAATTCATAGCATAAAAATTTTGATCATCTTATTACTTCCCAATTATAACACATATATAGTAGTGTCATATATCAATAGATTCGTCTTAAAGTGCCCTTGCCAATTGCGCAATTAGTTTTCAATTTCCTGACAAATTTTCTAAATTTCCCTTGATACACGATTTTCGTATAATAACATAGATTTTATAAATAAGTTCTTTTCAAATTTCTTCTCGACCGACCACTGTGTGGTATCGGGAGATTCGTAATTACTTTGCGCACCCATTACAGTAGATTTCGTTAAAAACACTTCATAAATTTCGGAAATTTTTGCTAAAAACCTATTAAAAACTCGTATTTTCAAAAATTTTTTTCCAAATTTCTACTTACCTTAAATTTTTCTTCAAATCTGTGTAGTACTCACCGAGACCAATCCTTAGACACCTCTCCCGTCGCGATCCGGCTACTGAAACGCGAAAAAAGCCGCGGGGCGCCCTTCCCATACATAAGAAACCACCTAAGCTCTGGCGACACGAAATTTAAATTCATAGCATAAAAATTTTGATCATCTTATTACTTCCCAATTATAACACATATATAGTAGTGTCATATATCAATAGATTCGTCTTAAAGTGCCCTTGCCAATTGCGCAATTAGTTTTCAATTTCCTGACAAATTTTCTAAATTTCCCTTGATACACGATTTTCGTATAATAACATAGATTTTATAAATAAGTTCTTTTCAAATTTCTTCTCGACCGACCACTGTGTGGTATCGGGAGATTCGTAATTACTTTGCGCACCCATTACAGTAGATTTCGTTAAAAACACTTCATAAATTTCGGAAATTTTTGCTAAAAACCTATTAAAAACTCGTATTTTCAAAAATTTTTTTCCAAATTTCTACTTACCTTAAATTTTTCTTCAAATCTGTGTAGTACTCACCGAGACCAATCCTTAGACACCTCTCCCGTCGCGATCCGGCTACTGAAACGCGAAAAAAAAGCCCCGCCCACCCGCCTGTTCTCACGACTTGTGTATAGTGGGTAACGGAATCTTGGGAAACCGTCACCCAATCTGAAAATTTTTTATGATCACAACAGACTTACCTTTGCTCGCTGATCACGTTGCACACATCCGTTTTTATTTATCATACTTAGTTATTGAGATAAAGCAAATATTTTCTCGATTAGTAGTACGTAAATTTATTTCGTAATTCAACATTTATAACTTACTCAATAAACTTTAAATCTATGTAAATGGATTCCCAGGACTTAAGTTCATTGACCAATATTATTTTGGATATCCAGACGCGCGCCAAGTCAATAATTTTTACGGTCACTTCAAACAAAAGTGTAACCGTAGCAGATAAAAAGAAAATTATTGAAGAAGCCCACATTATAGATAGTTTAGCATCAAAAGCGTCTGCATTTCCGGACGTCTCAAAGGGTCTCAAGCACGACCTTCAAAAAGTTATCCAGGCAGAGTTCGCAAAATTCACCCCTGCTCAAACGCAGCCCCCTACATCATACGCTACTGCCGTTGCATCAAACATTACCCAACCTCAGAAGGATACTAAACGCGACACAAAGCCTCGCGACACAAAGCCTGCTATAGTTTTAAAATCCAAAAAAGACAACTCAAGCCGTAACGAAATTAAAGAATCCTTTCAAAAACAGATCTCATTCAAAAATACCACATACACCCCAGCTAAAATATCTTCCTTATCTAACAATAAAATCCGGGTGGAGTTTGACACACGTGAACAGAGAGACGAAACATTGGAAAAAGTTGGACAGTGCCAAGATTTGGAGGCTGAGCCTGCCAAAGACTACAAGCCTATGATCATTCTGAAAGGGATACATAAGGACACGACATCAACCGAAATACCCGAACTCATAATACAGCAAAACGCAGCCATAAAGGAACAAAACGTTCTTCCTGAGGATATTCAACTTGCCTTTCTAAAAAATAATAAGAAACCTACCTTATATAACGCCGTCTTCATTGTCTCCCCCAAAATCTGGAAAATATCAACAGAGTTGGAAAAGCTAAATATTAACCACCACCGTATCCACACCGAAAACTTTTGCCCCCTCAAACAGTGTTACAACTGCTTACGATTTGGTCACACTAAAAAAGCCTGCAAGTCCGACTTACTGTGTTGCTCCCATTGTGCTGAAACTGGTCACCTATACAAGGATTGCCCGAATCAGAAAGAATCCAGTAAAGTCAAGTGCTATAACTGCGTAAATCAAAACACAAAATTCAATCTCAAAACCGACACTACTCACTCGGCCACGTCTTTTAATTGTCCGCAACACCAACGTATGAGGGAAATTATTTCCAACCGTGTTAACTATGGATACTAAACTGAAAATTATCCAGTGTAATGTGGTTTTTCGTCAAACAACTATTCCGTCGCTCTAATAACCGAACCTTATGTAGGTAACCAAAATACGACTAAAAGTATACCGGGGTACAACTTATACCAGTTTACTAGTAATCTAAGAGTTAAGGCTTGTATCTTTGTAAAGGATAACATGGGGGCCACACTGGGCATGTCGGAATTAATGACATCAAACCTCTGTATGGTACAACTTATAACTAAGCACCGGAAAGTTTTTCTCACTTGCGCCTATGTGGAGCCCGATAACGACGTATTTAATACCTTGAACCATCTAGAATATGTTCTCCGAAGTACAAACAATGCAATTCATATTGTGGGGGGTGACTTGAACGGTTGGCATCCTCTTTGGGGTTCCAACACGACCAATAAGAGAGGCAAAGACATCGCCAATATGCTTGTAAGTAACGATTTCACTGTATGTAACCTAGGATCACACCCCACTTTTGAAACCGTTACACACGGTCAATTCAAATCATCTATTATAGACTTAACCATAATTAACCAACACTATGCAGGAAATATAGAGAATTGGCACGTCAATATGGATGCCTGTCCTTCATCGGAACACAACGCAATAGACTTTGAACTGTCATTTTCAAAATTCCAAATAAATAAACCCAAAACCCAATCGACCTACCGTTATAATACTACTAATTTTAATAACTGGAAAAATTTTGAAACATTACTAGACGAAGAAATGCAGCACAACTTTGAAAATTATAATGACATCATAAATAATATGAATCCTAGTGAATTAGACATCTTAATCGTAGATTTTACCAAAATTTTACAAAATGTCTGTGACAAATCCCTACCCCGCAAAGGCAGGAAGCCAACTCATAATCCGTGGTGGAATGAAAATCTAGAACACCTGAAGAAACAAGTCATTAAGAATCACCATCTGGTAAGCACATTGAAAAAGAGAAATTTACCTTTAGAAGAAGCCTTAACCGAAAGAAACCGAATTAAAGATGAATATGCCACTACACTTAAATCTACTTCGACATCTAATTTTAGGGAGTTTTGCTGCCGGCAAGGTAAAGAGAACGTTTGGTCGCTGACTAATCGACTCATTAAAACGACAACACAAAACCTACCACCGTCCACATTACGAATATCCGGTAGCCAGTTCACTCCCGACAGTAATTCAACAGCAACTGCCTTGTTGAATGCCTTCTACCCCGATGACACTCCGGACATCACAGCCAGCCAACAGCAAATAAGAGAAAACTCAAAATACACTCCTCTCACATCAAATGAACCTGCGTTTACTAACAAAGAAATCTTAGATTGTCTTAAATCCATGAGTCCAAATAAGTCCCCAGGCGTCGATCACTTTACAGCAGACATCTGTTACCGATTCTCCACATCTCACATCGATTTTCTCAGCGCTATCTTAAATAGATGTCTGGTTCTATCCCATTTTCCAGTTCCATGGAAACACGCATTTGTCAAAGCTATTCCTAAACCAAACAAAACAGATTATACCAACAAATCATCATACAGACCTATTGGACTCATCAATGTTTTTGGGAAACTGTTAGAAAAGCTCATCACTAAAAGACTCACTCATTTTCTGAACTCAACCAATTCTTCAAGTGCTAAACAATATGGATTTAAAGAACAAACCTCTACAGTTCATGCTCTCCATACTGCTATAGATAAAATACACCACAGCAAGAAAGAAAAGAAACTAGTCATGGCAGTCTCCTTGGACATACAAGCGGCATTCGATAATGCGTGGTGGCCGGCTCTCTTGGAGAGACTGCAAACTGTAAAATGTCCGCAAAACATATATAAAATTATCGCAAATTATTTAACGGATAGAACAGTTACACTTAACTTTGCCGATGCGTCAGCTACCAAAACCATGACGAAGGGGTGTATCCAGGGTTCAGTATGTGGCCCTACGTTCTGGAACCTTATTCTGGATGATTTGTTGAATATGAAACTTCCTGAGAGCTGTCACTTACAAGCGTTCGCTGACGACATCCTTCTTATAGTCAATAGCAAGAAAAAAGCCGATCTGGAATTTGATGTCAACCAAGCCCTGAAATTAATATCTGAATGGGGTGAGAAAATAAAATTAAAATTCAGTCCACAAAAAACTCAAATGATAGCATTCTCACCTAAATGTAAAAGTATAAATGTAACATTAAACAATAATCCATTAGAATTTAGCACTGATATCAAACTATTAGGTATTATAATAGACCAGAACTTAAAATTCATCAAACATGTCAATTACATTATAAACAAATGCACAAAATTGTATAAAAACCTCTGTAAATTCGTCAAACCCACGTGGGGCATCCACCCCGAAAATATTCGTATACTATATAACCACGTCATAGAGCCCACCATCACATATGCTGCAAGTGTTTGGAGTCATGCAGTACAATATAAACATGTACGGGATAGTCTTCAATCTTTTCAGAGGGGCTTTGCTCTCAAAATAACACGCGGCTTTAGGACAGTTTCTTCCACTGCAGCAATTGCTCTGGCTCAACTAACACCACTGCACTTAAAAGTAAGCGAAGTAGCACATATCGAAAACACTAAACTCACTGGCCTAACTCACTACCTGCCCCATGATATACCATATGAGAAACCTTTCCCAGTCTCAGAGCTACCACACCCATCCTCACGTCCTGAAATAGATACCACGATGGCTACATCAGAAGAAGAAATAAATAACAATTGTTCCACAAACACCTACAAAATTTTCACTGATGGTAGTAGTGATGGAACTGGTAATGTTGGAGCATCTCTAGTTGTATACACACCAGAAGGATTAAAAATCTGCAAAAAACTAAAATTGCACGGATGTTGCTCGGTGTTTCAAGCGGAGCTGCTGGCAATCAGACACTCTACGGACTGGATTCTTATGCACAACCCGCAAAATGTAGTCATCTTTTCTGACAGTAGATCGAGTCTAGACGCGATAAAAGACACAAACAACACAAATCCACTTGTAGCGAACATTCATAAAAACATCATAGAAATCAGACAAAATCAAATTGAATTAAAGCTCGTATGGGTGAAGGCTCATTCCGGCTTGACTGGAAATGAGGAAGCCGACAGGGTAGCAAAGGAGGCGGCACATCTGCACAAAACCCCAGATTATTCCTATTTCCCCATCAGCTATATAAAGCATCGCTTAAAGATCGACCGTCATAAATTCATTGAGAACAATTACGCAACATCAACTAAAGGACAACATACTAAAAAGTTTTTCCCTACCATAAATGACATCAATAATGCCTTCACAAAAATCAAACCAAATTTTCAATTAACCCAGATATTTACCGGCCACGGCTACCATAGGCAATACCTCCATAGATTCAAAATAATAAACACCGATAAATGTCCTTGCAATGACACTGAAATACAAACAATTGACCACCTTCTAAAATCATGCCAACGATTCGAACTAGCACGATTTAACCATGAGACTCTATGTAAAAATCTAGATATAAATCCATATGTAATAAATGATTTGCTTAAGAAAGATAGCTGCATCTCCTCTTTTGTTACGTACGTAACACAAATTGTAGACTCATTAAAAGCTTTCAACAACAACTGATACAACCCACGTAACAAAATCATTCCCTGAATAGAGAAAATTATTCTATGTAAATGTAAAACATATAAAAATAAATTAGAAAACATAAATAATAAAAATAAAACATATAAGGCAGTAAGCCGTTTCCGTATCAACTAGCGGAAACCTTACCAAATGCCACCTGAAAAAAAAAAAAACCTAACCTAACCTAACCTAACCTAACCTAACCTAACCTAACCTAACCTAACCTAACCTAACCTAACCTAACCTAACCTAACCTAACCTAACCTAACCTAACCTAACCTAACCTAACCTAACCTAACCTAACCTAACCTAACCTAACCTAACCTAACCTAACCTAACCTAACCTAACCTAACCTAACCTAACCTAACCTAACCTAACCTAACTAACCTAACCTAACCTAACCTAACCTAACCTAACCTAACCTAACCTAACCTAACCTAACCTAACCTAACCTAACCTAACCTAACCTAACCTAACCTAACCTAACCTAACCTAACCTAACCTAACCTAACCTAACCTAACCTAACCTAACCTAACCTAACCTAACCTAACCTAACCTAACCTAACCTAACCTAACCTAACCTAACCTAACCTAACCTAACCTAACCTAACCTAACCTAACCTAACCTAACCTAACCTAACCTAACCTAACCTAACCTAACCTAACCTAACCTAACCTAACCTAACCTAACCTAACCTAACCTAACCTAACCTAACCTAACCTAACCTAACCTAACCTAACCTAACCTAACCTAACCTAACCTAACCTAACCTAACCTAACCTAACCTAACCTAACCTAACCTAACCTAACCTAACCTAACCTAACCTAACCTAACCTAACCTAACCTAACCTAACCTAACCTAACCTAACCTAACCTAACCTAACCTAACCTAACCTAACCTAACCTAACCTAACCTAACCTAACCTAACCTAACCTAACCTAACCTAACCTAACCTAACCTAACCTAACCTAACCTAACCTAACCTAACCTAACCTAACCTAACCTAACCTAACCTAACCTAACCTAACCTAACCTAACCTAACCTAACCTAACCTAACCTAACCTAACCTAACCTAACCTAACCTAACCTAACCTAACCTAACCTAACCTAACCTAACCTAACCTAACCTAACCTAACCTAACCTAACCTAACCTAACCTAACCTAACCTAACCTAACCTAACCTAACCGAGTTCCGAGCCATCCGCCGTCGCGAGCGCCACGCTTTATTTATCCTTGTTTTTATTAAAATTTTTTACCGGGTCAAAGTTGTCGGATCACGGTGGGAAAAACGTTAAAGTGTGTGTTAAAGTGTAGCCTATACAGTGGATAAAAGACCAAATTAAAATATAACGAAATTAGTGATTTTTTGACATAAAAACTAAATTTTGACGAACCGGAAGAGGTTAAGTTTTATATAATTGCGTGCGCTGCCGAAATAAGATCTACAACCTAGTGTTTTTCTGGTACCATTCGACGCGTCTCAAGAAGACCTACATTTTGAGTGGTCGCACCGATTTTTTCTCGTTTGAAAAACGGGAAAAATCGACCAATAACTGAAATTCCAGAAACACGAGGTACTGGAAATCCTGGAGTTGGAATCAAGATTCGAATAGTTTCTGGAAGAAGAACCCGAGGGCTATCCAGATCAGCTTTTGGAACCCGGAAAAGCGGAAAACTGTTGAAGTTACAAGGGAAACAAGGATTCCAAAACTATTGTTCGAATTCCAGGCGGGTTAATTCCAGATTTGCAGCGGTGACCTGCCATTTTTATAATTTTATGTAAGAGCCTATTTCATCCCCTACAAATTGATACCTTGCTCATAAAATTCTACCCACGGAGGACGGAGATACACCAGCATTTGTGAAGCGGGACCACCGGGAAATCAAATAACCTACAAATCCGGAGCTGAATGAACTGGTGTTTTCTTCGGAACCCGGCAGCCCCACCTTGGAAGACTGAGCAGCAGGAGGTCCAGGAAGAAACCGGGAACAAATAGAAATAGAAACTGTAAGTGAGAGATCCTTTGAAAAACTTCAGTAGCTATAAATAATTTAGATTTTTGTAAAAATAACATATAAATAAAATTTTCAACTTTTATTAGAGCAGTACCTAGTCACCCTCGCCCCCCCCACTTTTTTCCTTTGCACGCACTGGAACCCTGTTAACATCTAGAAAAAAATCCCATCAAAATCGAGTAAATACTTTCGGAGATATAACCGTTTTTATAAATTGCTACAAAATCCCATTTTGGGAAAATTTGGAAAACATTAAATTCCCACCCCCCCCTTTTAGGTAGAAAGTTAAAACCTTCCCTATATTTAGTTTTGAAAAAAGCTCATTAATCCTAAAAAAAACCGCATCATTCTAGCATCACAAATAAAAAAGTTAATTCCAAAACGTGCATCGTAAATAAGTGGGTCAATGAGTAGTCAGTGTAATAGTTACTGTAACTACGAGTAGTTAGTAGGTCAACGAGTTAATTCAATTAGTTTCTGTATTTCTTGTATTTCTTGTAAGATCAACTCTGTTATTCCTTATTTCTCGTGTCATACTGACTTATAAAATTTATATAGACTTTATAAAAAATTTATATATACTGTATAAGGATTACGCTCGCTTATAGTACCGCTTACCACCCCCCCCCCCGCATCACTCGTCACCGTCCCCCTCAAATTTCTTGCCCCCCTCACCTTACACCCCCCACCCCCTCACCCCCTCAAAATTTTTTTTTTCGATATTTAGAATCTGTTAAGTCCCAGAAATATCTAGGTATTTTGGTCAAGAAGATAGGAGGCGTGGTTCTCGGGATATTCTAACGGGAATTTTGGAAAAACCAAAAATCCCGGATATCTCGGAAACGGTGCGTCCTAGACGATTTTTGACCAAAATTCCGAACCCCCCTCCCTATCTACCCACCCCCTAAACTTTATTTTATAAAGTTTATCCGACTCCCCCCCGACCCCCTGGACCCCTAACCCCCCCACCCCCCTTCCCCTCAGTGGCCTTTTGTAGACAACTGGCTACAAATATTGTAGCCAGTTGGCTTCAAAAAAAATTTTTTTGGCTAGTACCCCTCTGTGCATCATTTTACACCTCCCCATCAACCCCTTACCCCTCAACATACCCCCCTCTTCCCATCACCTCCTCAAAAATTTTTTACTTTTCACTATTCTAAAATAAACTTTACTTCAAAAGTTTACCCGACCCTCCCCCCATCCCCCGGATCAATAACCCCCACCACCCCCCTCTCTTTTGGCGAAATTCATTCCTTTCACCTTTCATCCATTCAATTCACCCCTCAATAAACTATATAAAAAATTTTTCTTTCTAGATATTTCGGTTATAGATAAACCCACCCCCTACCCCTGGACCCCTTACCCCCCACCCCCCCCTCCACCTGAAAGAAACTACACCAGATTGGAGTAAAAAGGCGGTCACAGGGAAACTACCCTAGATTGGATTACTTGAGATTTGTTGCTGAATTTTGTAGCCAATTGGCAACAGAATTTTGTAGCCAACTTTGTAGCCAAATTTGTAGCCAACCTGGACTAGTAAACCGCCTTGACCTAGGACCCCTGACTCCCTGGCCCCTTGTACCCGCTTAAAAGGCGGCATAAAGCTGGCGTTATAAAAGGCCAAGGATCTAGTAGTAACTTTTACCATTCTAACTTTGTTTTGACCATCTTTAGTTGTTTTGACTATATCAAATCTGACAGTCAGAGAGACCCTCTACACCCCTCTGACTATTTGTTGACATAAGACACAATAAGTAAATTTGGCTCGGGCAGTCAACAATACGACAGGCAAAACACTTAAGGTTTGGTGTGTTTACTGTAACGTACGTGACAGTCAGAGAGACCACATACACCTCTCGGACTACTGTATATTTTAGTAACTGTATACGAAGTATATATTTTATTTCTATTTTATTTTACTTCAATTCTACTTACACTACGTTGTTCTTAGTCTTAGAGAGACTTTTATTACTTTTTAATTCTTTATATTCTTAATATTGTGACAAGCCCCCTGACACAATGTACGCCGCCAACCGGACCCCAGTCAAAAAGCCCACCAAGACTTCCCCTCAAAACATGCCAGAAGCGACGGAGAGGGCAGGACCCTCTGAACCAAAGCAGGACATGAGGAGGAGCATAAGAGAGTGGGAGACCGAACAAATAGCAGAAGTTAGTAACCCTACTACAAGTTGTAGAGCAACTGGGAAAGCGGAAAAAACTCCACCTGTGAAACTACCGTCCAAGTCTAAACTCCCCAGCAAGCTAGCTGAGGCTAAGGCATGCTTAGTCAGAGCGAAAACGCTGCTGGGAGAGTCGAGGAACATTAAAACAGAAATAAAGACAGGGGTTACGCAGGCATTAGACAGACTCTATCAACTTGTACGAGAGGGGGTAGAGACAAAGGCCCTCCCCGAACAACAAATAGACTCACCAGCTAGGAGAGCACAGCCAGAGGCTCCCACAGAGAAAATGGCAATGACTGAAGGGATACAAAAGATGGATGAACTCATCCAAAACCTTAAAAAACACAGGGAGGCGATGCAAGAGCTAAAGCAACATACCTCAGCACTGACCGCAGAGGTTAAGCTAGTTCCAGGGAACCTAGGTAAAGAACAGGAACCCCTAAAGACAGAAGTCGCCCAATTAACGAGATCTATCGCTGACCTCAAAAACAACCTGGATACCCAAGCCGTACCGCAGCCTTCCTACGTGGAAGCACTCACGCGGCCGAAGCCACTAGCCCCACTACATACAATTATCGTCACTTCTGACGATAAAGAAGATACTTGCAATGATCTAATGGTGAAGATCAGGGGGGCAGTGGATGCCAAAAATAGTGGTATACGCGTGGATAGGCTGCGGAAGGCGAGGGACCAGAAAGTAGTTATAAGCTGCCACAATAGAGAGGAGATCATGAGGGTCAGCGAGGCTGTAAAAACAAAAAACCTTCAAGTTAAGGAAGCGCAAAATAGGGATCCACTTATTATATTAAGAGATGTTCTGGCCGTACATACAGACGAAGAAGTGGTGGGTGCTATAAAGTGCCAAAATGGCCACCTACTCACTAATGTCGAGGACCAGGACATCAGAATGATGGTACGATACAGGCGGAAAGCACGAAACACACATACGACTCATATTGTGCTGCAAGTGTCACCGGTGGTATGGCAAAGACTGACCACGGCAGGAAAGGTCCACATTGACCTGCAGAGGGTCCGTGTTGAAGATCAGTCACCCTTGGTGCAGTGCTCACTGTGTCTTGGCTACGGACACACTCGACGACTCTGCAAAGAGACCGTCGAAAAGTGCAGCCACTGCGGTGGACCTCACAAGTGGGCAGAATGCGATGAACGCCTCGTAAGCCAAGCGCCAACCTGCTGCAACTGCAGCCGGGCAAAGCTTCCAGATGTAGAGCATCACGCATTTGACCAAGCGTGCCCCATTAGGCGCAAATGGGATTCGTTAGCCCGAGCAACAACCTCATACTGCTGAGGGCACTCTGGCAAAACGGGTCTATCAAGAGAATAAAAAACTTAACATCCCACCAACCAACATCCAAGGCAAGACCATAGCCACAGTACAAGTAGTACCAGTAGCGGGCAAAAGGAAAGTACCTTTTGTACTGTACAAAAAATCATGCACAGGCGGTTCAAAGTCCATGAAAATTTTCACGGAATTTAGAATTTTCCAAGGTATGAGTCCCGGGGATTTGATGGTCAGGGAAACTTTTGTCGTCGTTGACCCGAATCTCGATGTAGAGAAATGCCTGCAATCTACCTCAACCAACACCATAGTGGTAGGGATCCATACCTGGATTTGGAAATTCACTGTGTATTCATCGAACCTTGAACTTGAACAGCCCATAAGGCCATACAGGGAGCAATCAAAAGGGAAAAAACCAAAACTGAAACCCGATAGTGATAAAACAACCATCCACCTCTTGTTTGACTGTCCCGTAAACCTAGTTTTAAAACCCAATAGTAACAAAATAGCAACAGAAATGAGCAAATAAGTAATATGATTTTTATATATATATTGGTATATATAATATAGGCATATTATAATACTATAAGCTAATAAAAACGGAATGAGAAAACAAGTAGCATAAGAATTAGTAAAATAAGAATATGATGTAACATATACCTGGTATATGCAGGAAGTTATATTCGAATTAAATAATAAGTAACCAAATAATGAAATGTAATAGTGTTACAGTAGTTATAAGAAGTGATGTAAGTAAATTAAGTAAGCAATAAAAAATAAAGCAATTGTTAAGTTTAAGGTTGGGTAATAAATATTTAAATTGTCCTGAAAATATGAATAATTAGAATAAGAAACCTGTAAACGTATCTTTATTATTAAGTCAAACAAAAGATATGTATGAGAAATAGTCGTAAGTAAATAACAGTGTAAATAAATGTAGTAAACCATAATATGGAGCCCGTAAAGAGTCGTATGTAAGAATTAATATATATTATCCTTTTATAAAGTATGTATATTTAACTTTAATCATAAAAGAACCAAAATATAACTGTGCATCTATAAAGAAATAGTATGTAATAACGTGATGTATTAATATTAAGATAGAATTATATTAAAAACATGTACCATCAGTCTTATAAATAAATAAAGCAACCAAGGTCCCTGACGAGCAATGTCAGGTGGTGTTTTAATGTAGCTCGCGGGCCGGGCCAGTACAGCGCCCGGACAGGTAGAAAAAAAAAAAAAAAAAAAAAAAAAAAAAAACCTAACCTAACCTAACCTAACCTAACCTAACCTAACCTAACCTAACCTAACCTAACCTAACCTAACCTAACCTAACCTAACCTAACCTAACCTAACCTAACCTAACCTAACCTAACCTAACCTAACCTAACCTCGCCTAACCTCAGTAAGCACCTCGCATTCAATCATACAACAACAGCTCCGCGAAAAAAATTCAATAAAACTCGCAAAAATACATCTACAGAGTTAAATTTTCTTCCAAGTGATAAACAAGTGTGTGACTCGCCAGGATTTGTGTGCGCAAGTGTCTTCTCCCGAGGACTTCGGAGCAGCAGACCCTGAACTTTGGACAGCATCCCCAAGGTAATCCAGATTCATTCAGGAAAACCAACACCACCCCGTGTTAGGCACAATAAAGACCTATCCAACGCCGCAAAAATCTTTAAAAAAATCCAACAAACTTCGGAGATACGGCAGTCGGAATATTGTTAAAACCACGTGGTGATTAACAACCACGCGGTCAGAATATAACCTAACACGCACGTGGTCAAGCTACATCACGGTTTGCTCGCGCTCCGGTCCCGGCCCCAAGACTGCGCCCCTACAATCTCGGACGCCGCACACCTGCAGCATCACAGCCCACCAACAGCCAAGGAAACCCCGAGGGAACTCAGGAAAGGGAAGGCCTACACACCACGTGTTTGGGCTCTCCTGAACCAGCTCGACGAGGACTCTCCACCCAAGTAAGGAGCTCACCACCCCCACAACCCCCCCCACCCCCCACCCTCACCACCCCCCTAAAATTTCACCAGTGTTGACACTGATCCTACCAAGAGAGGAACCCCCCCTTGAACACCAACCTCAACCCTCGTATTCCTGCGACACCCCTACGAAAACCCCAATACACATCCCCATCACCCCCCGCCCCCCCACCACCCCACCCCCCCCCGCTCAAAATTTTTATACCCCCTCAAAGTCACTCCCACAAAAACAGCCCCCCCCCCTCTCGAAAATTTTTACCTCACCCCCGCGGGCCATATCTCCTTAACCAGAAGAGATAGGATACCCGAGTTTGGGTTCAAACGACTCGGGAGGAGATTTCCCATCTTTTGGCTCCGACGGAATTCCTAAAATCCCCCTCCTCTTAATTCCTCACCCCCCCGGGAGTTAACTTTTGACCCAGGCGAGATAGAATATCCGAGTTTGGGCTCAAAATACTCGGAAAGAGATTCTCTACCACCTCCATCTGACAGAATCTCACTATCCCGTCACGCACCCCCATATCACGGAAGAAATCGAGGTTTACTCCGGCAAAAACAACTACGCCGTAACACAGGACCATCACAGTTTAATTAAGATTAGAATAAGTACATAGACTAAGTAAATTTAAGTAACTCTCACTCAATTAAGTAACATGTCGGCTCCATCGAAAACTTTCAAATCCTCCTCGGAGGCCGCGTCACAAATTTCGGCACCGGCGACAAAGCGCCCCCCCGTAAGACCCCAAAGGTCCCTAAGGGAAAAAGTCCTCGTAAAGGCGTCGACGGCCAGATCGTCAGTTAGCGAGGACTCAACCGAGTTGCCGCCGCAACCGACAACACCGACGGAAGTCTCCGAAGGCTCCAAGAACCCAGCTCTCGACAGAGTTGCGTCGTGGGAGACGGCCGACCTCCCCCCCCGCCCAATAGATTCGGATGATGATTTCTCGGATACGTCCATTGCCTCCGAGGCGCAACACCAAGGACGTCCGAGCATCATCAGAACCACCCACAAACGGAGGGGGGTCGAAATGGACCTCGCGACCAAATTGGCCAACGAGCAGCTCCAGAGGGCTAAGGATGCGCTAGAGGCTGCAGGCAATATGAAAAGAGAGTGTAAGATCATAACTCTTGAATGCCTGCAGACAATGTATGAGACCGTGCTGGCATTGTCGGACTCCAGGTCGAGGCATCGTTTCAACCTCGAAAAGGAAAGAACACGCCACGCCCATGAACTCGTCAGGATAGAAAGAGCCCACAGTAAAGTGATGGCGGAAACTGTAAAAACACTGACAGAGGAAATGAGGCAGGCCCGCACTGACATCGGCGGGAACCTGGAGGAGACGAGAGCCATAAGGAGTTGGTTAGGCTACGAGACCCAAGAGCCGTATAGCCAAATAAAGGCCCTGACACTAACGGTCCAAAGAATCGAGCTGGCTTTAAAGGAGACCCTAGTTGTGGCGAAGAAAAATCTGGAGGAAAAGAGGCCCCAAGACCTAGAGCCTCTAATGGAGAGTCACGAGAAATTAAGAACGACCGTGACCTCCATCTCGACACAATTAGACGTCCTCAGGAGGGACCTTGAGAAAATCAAAGCCAGCTCTGATGTCCTCTTGGCTAAAAATAAAATAATAGAGGACCACGTAGCCAACCCTCAGAAAGACCTCAGCGAACCCCCCAAGGAGCTACAAGAAATCAAAAATAAACTAGACGACATGCAACTAAAGATAACAGAGACCCCAAAAACGACCCCGCCACAAGATATAAACGAGCACCTGCAGCCAATTACCGAGCGCCTTGAGATAATGTCCTCAGAACTGAGGACAATGAGAGAGCTGAAGGAGAAAACACCACCCCCAGCTCTCAGCATAGGAACAGAGATGGCAATCAAAGAACTCGCAAAGACAACAAACACAACCAGGCCAACCTATGCCAAGGCGCTCGCAAAGCCCCCACCACCTAAGCCCAGCCCGAGCCACACCCTGATCGTGTCGTCGACGGATCCTCAAAAGACCGGGGAAAATGTCATAGAAACGATCAGGGTAGCACTGGACTTAAAAAAAACCGGAGCTAAAGTGGATCGGGTGAGAAAAGGTAAAAATCAAAAGGTAATATTGAGCTGCAAGACCAAAGAGGACATGTCTCTGGTACACAGCAGAGTGGCCGCGGACAAAGATCTAAAAGTCGAAGTGGCTAGGACGAACAACCCCCTAGCCAAGATAAAAGACGTCATGGCCTATCACACCGACGAAGAAATCGTGGAACACCTCATCGCTCAAAATAAACACATACTGAGCGACGTCGGTGAGAAGGACATGACCATCCGCGTCCGCTATAGAAAAAAAGCGAGGAATCCGCTAGAATGCCACCCAATTCTGGAGCTCTCCCCGATACTTCATAAGAAATTCACGGAGGCCGGCAACATCTACATCGGCCTCCAAAGAAGACCAATCGTGGACCAATCCCCGTTGGTACAATGCAGCAGATGCTTGGGCTATGGCCACACAAGGGCCATATGCAAGGAAAAAGACCAAGCATGCAGCTACTGCGGGGAAACCCACGCGTGGGAGAAATGCCCGAGCAGGCTACAGCAGAGAGCACCAGCCTGCATAAACTGTCGCCGGGCAAACGGGAAGAGCGAAGGAGCTCACCAGGCATTCAGCGATGAATGTCCTGAGAGAGCAAAATGGGATGCAATAGCGCGGTCTCGCATCACATACTGCTAAGGGCACCCAGGGACAAAGGTCTCCCACGAACGATCACGACAGACCAAGCCTGCGGATAATCCAAGCCAATCTGCAGAGATCTAAGCTGGCGACAGCTGAACTGGTTCAAGCCGCAAAAAAGAGGGGCACCCACATCGCCCTCGTCCAAGAACCGTACGTGGGGAGGGAGGGTACGGTCGGACAGTATCCGGGGACAAAGGTCATCCAGTGTTCCCAAAACAGGCAAAAACCAGTGAAGGCAGCGATACTCGTATTCGGAGAACAGCTGGAAATCATCCACGATCCCCAGCTGGTCACCGAAACTGAGGCGGCAGCCCTCATAACAGCGGGTCAGCTTAAGATAGGAATGGTGTCGGTTTACTTCGAGGGAGACCAAGATATAGAACCATACCTGGCGCGCACACGAACTGCATGCCAGGGGCTCAAAACACCGAATATCATTGTGGCGGGTGACGTAAACGCCTGGAGTTACTGGTGGGGAAGCAGCCACGAAAATCCGAGAGGGACTGCCTACAGCACCTTCCTCAATGACATGGAGCTAGAGGTCCTCAACACCGGGAGAACACCAACCTTCGAAACCTATAGGGGCGATAGACTGTTCACCAGTATAGTGGACGTAACGGCTTGCAGTCAATCGCTCCTAGGTAGAGTGGAGGACTGGAGGGTGAACGGAGACATTACAACCTCGGACCACAACGCCATAACATTCGCGGTGCGCCTGGATGCGACACTAAAACCAACAAGGGTCGCAACCACGCGCACATATAATACGAAGAAGGCAAAATGGTCCGAATTCCGATCACACTTCAAGACACTCCTAGGGGACAACAACATCACCCCAAACACCATCAACGAAGGAAAATCTCCTGACGACCTAGAGACCATGATCACGGCATATACATCGGCCATACAGGAAGCGTGCGAGGTAGCGATACCCAAGATAGGGCCTTGGAAGGGGAATGCAAGACTGCCTTGGTGGTCAAAGACCCTAGAAGAGGCCCTAAGAGACACCAATCGGAAGAAACGCAGAATTAAGAACGCTGCACCCCACCGCAGAGAGATGGTAATTCAGGAGTATTTGAAGGCAAAGGAAGCATACACGCAAATGGCACAGGATGCGCAAACTAAGAGCTGGAAGGAATTCTGCACCACACAGGAGAGGGAGAGCATGTGGGACGGGATCTATAGGGTCATAAGAAGAACGTCGAGGAGGAAAGAAGACCTACTGCTGCAGGACGCCAGCGGTCAAACGCTGACCCCTAACGAATCAGCAGAACTCCTCGCTAATACGTTCTACCCAGAGGACTCCACAGTAAACGATGACCAGTACCACATGCAACTCCGAAGGCTAACGGAAGAACAACTAGGAACACCAGGGCAACTGTCAGCGGACGACCCAAAATTCACTTCAGCGGAACTCGAGCTGGTGCTGAAGTCACTAAACCCCAAAAAGGCCCCAGGGAGCGATGGGTTGACGGCAGACATATGCACAGCGGCAATAAACTGCGACAGGGAAGTGTTTATGGCTATAGCGAATAAATGCTTAGAGCAAATGCACTTCCCCAAGCAATGGAAAACCGCCCATGTTGTCATCCTCCGCAAGCCGGGGAAGGACGACTACACCAAGCCAAAGTCGTACCGACCTATCGGCCTACTCTCAGTCATGGGTAAAATCATAGAGAAACTCATGGTAGGCCGAATCCAGTGGCACATCCTTCCAACTCTTAATAAAGCGCAATATGGCTTCCAGCCCCAGCGCGGAACCGAGGACGCCCTCTATGACCTTATGGTACATGTACGATCCGAAGTGGACAACAAGAAAATCGTACTAATGGTATCAGTGGACATAGAGGGTGCCTTCGACAACGCGTGGTGGCCCGCTCTAAAACACCAATTAATAAAAAGGAAATGCCCAAGAAACCTATACGCAATGGTCAGCTCGTACCTCAAAGACCGCAAGGTCAAAGTCAATTATGCCGGGGCGTCGTATGAAAAAGAAACGACGAAAGGATGTGTTCAGGGATCCATTGGAGGACCAACTTTCTGGAACATAATCCTGGACCCACTCCTCAACCACCTAACCGGCAATGAGGTATACTGCCAAGCGTTCGCGGACGACATCGTACTAGTGTTCTCAAGTGCCAAAATTGAGACCTTAGAAAGCGTAGCCAACAAAGCGCTGACAGATGTAGTCAGATGGGGGTCAAGAAATAAGCTCAGTTTCGCAGCGCAAAAGACCAACGCGCTGCTCATCACAAAGAAACTGAAGTACGACCTCCCAAAGCTCTATATGTCGGGCACCCGACTACATTTGGTCAAGGAGATGAAACTCCTCGGTCTCATAATAGACAACAAGCTCACCTTCAAATCGCACGTGGCTGCAACATGCAAGAAAGCAGCAGACATATACAAACAACTAGCGTGCGCAGCGAAGGTGACTTGGGGCCTAAACACAGAGATAGTACGAACCATCTACGTAGCGGTAATAGAACCGATAGTGACATATGCCTCCAGCGTATGGTCCCAGGCAACAGACCTCCAAATGAATAAAAACCAGTTGGAGGCGCTGCAAAGGGGCTTCGCTCAAAAGACCTGCAAGGCATACAGAACTGTGTCACTTACCGCTGCACTCGTCCTTTCTGGGCTACTTCCTTTAGACCTCAGGATCCAAGAAGCAGCAAGCTTGTTTAAGGCAAAAAAGAACATCTCAACAGACTACCTACCACCAGGAAGAAAACTGGAACGCGCTGTGAGGCACGAAGACCTACCTCACCCCTCTGCACTCACCACCATCAAATATAAAGTGCTAGAGAGCGTAGATCCCGAAACCCTAGCCACCAATCACATAGTCGGACACCAGATCTATACCGACGGCAGCAAGATAGAAGGTAAGACTGGTGCTGCCTTGACATGGTGGAAGGATGGGAAAGAAACCAGTTTTTCGACCTTTAGTCTGGATCCCTCCTGCACAGTGTTCCAAGCCGAGTTGTACGCCCTGCACAAGGCTGTGGAACAAGCGGTTTCGAGCGGCATGAAGGAAATAAACATCATGAGCGACTCAAGATCTTCGCTGGAACTGCTCGAAAACCCCAGACCGTCTCATCCCCTGGCCAAAGAAATAAAAGACAATATCAGGGGACTCAGGAGGGACGGTAAATATGTTCGGCTGTTCTGGATCAGAGCTCACGTCGGGACCGCCGGAAACGAAAGGGCAGACGAACTGGCAAAAACGGCCGCCAAGAACACGTCCGAAACACCAGACTACGCAGAAATACCGTTGTCCTATGTCAAAAGAAAGATCAGAGAGGAGACGATCCTCAGATGGCAGGATCGCTACACCACCTCAACCACTGGGTCAACCACGAAGACCTTCTTCCCGGATGTGGGCCAAGCCTACCCAATCATAAGGAAGACAAGGTTGACACAGATTCAGGTGCAAGCCTTGACAGGACACGGTGGCATGGGAGAATATTTGCACCGGTTCAAGTTGAAAGACAGCCCCGGATGCGAATGCGACCCGAGCGTTAGCGAAACAGTCTGGCACGTTATCTTGGAATGCCCCAGGTTTCTGGCGATCCGGATGGAGACCGAGGTCAAAGTTGGTGTTAAGCTGGAGAAGCCAATCCTGAGTGACATTTTGGCAACAGAGGAAAAAAGAAAATGCTTCCTAGAATACCTGGACTCCATCTTCCGGGTAGTTGCCAGAAGGAACTCCACATTATCGCAGACAGTAACAAACAACGCAGAAGTCCCGCGACCAAATGAGGACCACAACCCGCAACCGAGAATACCCCTCGATAACACCATGGCAGCATTTAGCAACTTGCTTCAAAATGCTGAACGAGGGGAACCAAAATTGAGAATCCGGGGAGTGGCACTCTTTATGGACAATAATGAAGAAAGGTTCGGCATAAGCTTCTGCAACACAAAATGCTCAGGCAGAGTGGCCATTTCACCTGGTCTAGCAGCTCTCCTGAATGGCAGCACTTTCAGGGCAACAATGAAGCGCAGCACATACAACGCGCTATCCGAAATCTCAGTGGCCAACAAGCGCTGCAAAATAGTGCGATCAAGAAACAAAACTATCGCACTATTCGAAGGGAGCGACAATGAGACCCAGTTCGCCCAAGCGTGCGCAGTGCTAATGAGACTAGGAGAACCAGGCGAAGAAGTGCCAAAGATAATAAGCCTGGATGCTATGGTGGTGGGTTATACAAAGGGCCGAGCGGAAGATCACGCAGGGAGCATCAAAGCCTCCGAAAAACACGAGGTCGTGGTGTACGAGGACCGGGGCGAAAACCTCAGTTTCCTCAAACCACGCCAAAGGTGCCCAACTTCCGCTCTAGACCCGGTGGACAGATGGGGACACCCCATAGCAAACCCAGAAGAACAAAGTGGCTCTGAAAGACTGCAACAAAGAAGAGCAGCTGAAAACATCTCAGCCGGACAGAAGCAAGCTGGACAGGAGAAAAAAGGAATGCTGTGTGCGATAATGAAGACGATAAACGCCGTCTCTCAGCAATTTCCAGGCAGAAAGAGACAACCGGAACATACAGCACAACAAGAGTCTAGCAAAATCACTCCTAGAAGTGATTCACAACCAAAGGCTACCACAACAAAAGCCGAAAAGGGGCTGGTCAATCCGCCTAATTTCCGGGACGCAAGGACCCCACTGGACCACTTAATAAACGCATTTCTCGAGTTCAAGGCCATGACAGCAGCGACAACGGAGGACAATGTGAGGACCTGTGAAGACATCCTACAGGCCTTCCTCCAAGACGACCGGAAGCTGCTGAAACTGAGACTCGAGAAATCAGAAGCTGCCATATACGACAACAACACTTCCCAAATCAAAGTAGGAGAGGAAGAGGGAAGTCATATGGCAGCCTACTGCGCAACCAGAGGCTTCGTCGACAAAGACGAAGAGGAGAGTAGGCGGATCGGTCGAGAAAAATTCTGCACCCCTCCAAATGACCCCATTGTTGTGATTGCCCGATGCACCAGGATAATGTTAAATGACAGGATCCTGGCCATGGCGGACACCATACCCGAAGACAACTGGGAAATACCCAAATTATCATGGGTCAATGGGGTACCGGGCTGTGGTAAATCCACTTGGATTGTGAATCACTTCCGAGAGGGAAAAGATCTTATAATAACCAACACAACGGAGGCAGCGAGGGATCTCCAGGAGAGACTCACCCACCGTACCGGATCAGACACCCAAAAAAGGGTGCGCACAATGGCCTCAGTACTCGTGAATGGTTCGAAGAGGAAATACGAACGACTACTCGTCGATGAAGCCCTCATGAACCATTTCGGAGCCATTGTGATGGCAATAAAGCTCACCGGTGCGATGGATGTGTTGCTCATAGGAGATATTAACCAACTCCCATTTATAGAGCGCAACAACCTCTTCGAGCTGCTCTACAATCGCCCAAGTCGTTCGGTCGGAATAGGCCAAGAACTGTTGTGCACGTACAGGAACCCAGTGGACGTAGCGTACGCACTGAGCGAAGTCTACAGCGGAATTTACTCAGCTGCACCGCGCTTGAGATCCCTGCAGCTGAAGCGGTTCACGGATTCAACGATCCCAAAGACCCTCGAGAAAACTCTCTACTTGGTACACACCCAAGCCGAGAAAGAGAGTTTGAAGAGCGAGGGTTTCGGTAGTGGAGATGAATCGAGGATCCTGACCATACATGAAGCGCAGGGACTCACGTACGAGACGGTAGTGATCGTGCGCACGTCAACACAGCACCTGCAATTGCACAACAGTGTTCCCCACGCCGTCGTGGCAATATCGCGTCACACGATCAGCTGCACATACTACGCAGACAGCAGCAACGACGCCATAGCCCAGTTCATCCAAAGGGCTATGAATGCCACTGACGAGAGACTGGAGGACTATAACATCGCGATGGCAATTCGGAATAGGGACCCAAAGGCGATTGATTACGCCAACCACCTTAAGGCGTTGGCGGCCTCCGCGAAGGGAACAAAATAGGACATATATTTTGTTAAAAAACAAAAAAAAAAAAAAAAAAAAAAAAATTAAAATTAAAAAAAAAGGCTAAGATAATAAAAATAACATAATAACTTAGTGTAAAGTGTACTGAGTCATAGGAAAAATGTACTTAGTTGTAAGAAATGTAACAAGATAAGATAATAAAAATAACATAACAACTTAGTGAAAAGTATAAAGTGTACTTAGTTATAAGGAAAATGTACTTAGTTGTAAGAAATGTAACAAGATAAGATTGACTAATAAAAAAAAATAATAATAATAATAATAATAAAAAAACAAAAATAATAATAATAATAACAAAAAAAAAAAAAACAAAAAAAAAAAAAACAAAAGTAATAACAATAATCATACAAAAAAATAAAAAAATAACAACACCAAACTAACAATATTAACAAAAAAAAAAAAAAAAAAAAAAAAAAAAAATACAAAAAAAAAAAATATAGATTTAAGCGGTCCTGTAGTTTGTAAGTAAACCAAAATTGTAAAACCATCGCTGCCGCAGCTACTTGCCCGTGGGTACGCGAAGTCTGCGAGCGGGTGGCTGCGACAGCGAATAAAGCGGAGCTAGTTAAGTAATGTAATGAGCAAATTAAAATGCAATGTAAAAACAAAGGCACGGACGATCAGTCTGTGGAAACGTAGTTTCATTTAAAAAAAAAAAAAAAAAAACCTAACCTAACCTAACCTAACCTAACCTAACCTAACCTAACCTAACCTAACCTAACCTAACCATGTACGAAATTGTGCTGAATATGAATGAAGAGAGGCATATGTTAATAACAGAATTAGAAAAGGCCAGAGCTAACCACGCTATAGAGACACTGGAACGGGAAGACAAGCACAGAGAGGAATTGGGAACACAGCGAGCCATCTCGGAACTGACAGGGACACCGCCTGACAATCTTGTCAAAGAGCTCATGGATACACTTGCAGAACACAAGCAAATTGTTTTGGACTGCAAAGAGCAAACACAAAGGTTGACGGAAGAGTTAAAAAGTAATAAATTACAACAAGGTATGAACAATCCACACATCCTGCAAACTGACGATGCCACATATACCAGCAGGGTAAGGCAAACAAAAAACAACCGGTCGGAAGTGCATTCAATAATAATATCATCGGAGGATGCCAAAGATACAAGCACAGAAATAATTAACAAGATCCGGAACACAGTCGATGCCAAATCATCGGGAATAAGAGTGGATAAACTCCGCAAAGCAAAAGACCAAAAGGTTATTTTAGGGTGCAACACCAAGGAAGACCTGGCACGAGTGACCGAAAAGCTTAGCTCACCAAGTAGCGGCTTCAAAATAGACAAAGCCGTAAACAAAGACCCATTGATAATAGCGATGGATGTAATGGCATATAACACCGACGAGGATATTGTCAAGTCTATCAAAAATCAGAATAAGCACCTACTTGGAGGGATAGCGGAAGAGGACATCCGTGTTTCAGTAAGGTATAGAAGGAAAGCGAGAAACCCCCTAGAAAACCACGTGGTAATACAAGTCTCTCCACCGGTATGGCGTCGACTTACAGATGCGGGCAGAGCACACATAGACTTACAGAGAGTGCGAATATACGACCAGTCTCCACTCATACAATGTTCGCGGTGCCTCCGATTCGGTCACGGCCGCAAACTATGCACTGAGGAAGTGGACTTATGCGCTCACTGTGGCGGCCCACACATGAGGACTGAGTGCCAAGCCTGGTTGGTGAACGAAAAGCCTACCTGTAAAAACTGTTGTCTGGCTAAAAATGACAAAACGGACCACAATGCGTTCGACAAAGAATGCCCAGTTCGGAAAAGATGGGACTCTCTGGCGAGGTCAACTGTAGCATATTGCTAAGGGCCTGACTAAGAATCACGGACATACAGGACACCCACAAAACACAAAGGAGTACGAAGTGATTCAAGTCAATCTTCAGAGGAAGAAACTAGCTACGCAAGAGCTGCTTATTGAAGCTGAAAAGCGGAAAACTGCCTTTGCTATAGTGTCCGAACCATACATCGGGAAAGAAGGGATGCTAAGGCAACAACCGGGAACAAGAGTGGTACAACGCTCCCTAAATCGGGAAAAACCTATCAAAGCTGCGATCATTGTGTTCGACTCCGATATAGAAATTCGCGAACATCCACTATTAACTACGGAAAACTTAGTAGCAGCCACGCTTAAAACAAATACATGGACAATTGGAGTGGTCTCAATTTACCTTGAGGAAAACCAACCAATTGAACATGATATTGACAAAATTAAAGAAATCTGCGAAAAGTTAGACACAAACAAAATTCTAATCGGAGGAGACACAAATGCATGGAGCACTTGGTGGGGAAGTACCAGGGAAAACCATAGAGGAGAAGCTTTAGCCGGTGCCTTAGCGGAAATGGAAATGGAGATCCTAAATGAAGGTACAACACCAACCTTCTATACGATAAGGGGGGGGACACTATACCAAAGTCATGTGGACGTCACAGCGTGTAAAATTGGTTTGTTAGGTACAATAACAAATTGGAGAGTGGATAAGGGAATAACTAGTTCGGACCACAATGCGATCATATTTTCAATAAAACTAGAAAGACCAACAGGAACAAGAAAAATAAATACAACCCGAGTATACAACACTAAAAAGGCCAAATGGCAGGATTTTAAAAATGACATAGCACACAACCTAGAAAAAGAAGCATACAATACTCAATATATAAATAACATAGAAGAAAAACATACACTGGAAAAAGCAGTAAACACATTTTTAAAAATAGTTAAAAACGCATGTGATAAGACTATACCAAAATTAAGGAGAAATACCAAAATAAACTTACCTTGGTGGTCCGAAGAGTTATCCAAACTGAAGAAAGAAATGGTGACCAAGAAAAGAAGAATAGCGTGCGCAGCTCCACGACGACGACCTTATGTTGTCCAAGAGTACTTAGAATCGAAACAAACGTACGAACTTGCCATGACAGAGGCACAAACTGCGAGCTGGAAGCAGTTTTGCGGATCCCAGGAACGGGAAAGTATGTGGGACAGAATATACCGAATTATCCGGAACACTAGCAAAAAGCAAGAAGACCAGCCGCTTATAAAGGAGGGAAAAGTACTAAGTCCCCAAGAATCTGCTGAACATCTTGCCTCGACATTCTATCCGGATGACGAGGCAACACAAGACCAAGATGTGCACAAAGAAATGAGACAGAAAGCAGAAATGATGGGGGAAGCGATACTAGACGACGTACAAGATCCACCCTTCACAAAGACAGAGCTACTGAGGGCCATAAACAGCTTTAATGTTAAGAAAGCACCAGGTCCAGACGGATTTACGGCAGACATCTGTCAGGTAGCAATCCGGGAAAACTTAGAGCTGTTTCTGGCCATCACAAATAAGTGTTTCGAGCTGTCCCATTTCCCAATCCCCTGGAAGGAGGCGGCAGTAATCGTGCTTCGGAAACCAGCCAAAGACGACTACTCCAAAGCCAAATCCTACCGACCGATAGGCCTGCTCCCAGTCATGGGAAAGATACTGGAGAAACTTATGATCAGTAGACTCAGGTGGCATATGCTGCCTAGATCAAACCCCAGACAGTACGGTTTCATGCCACAGCGCTGTACGGAGGACTCCCTCTACGACCTAATGCAACACCTCAGGGAAAACTTGCGCAAACACCTTATTAGTGTCGTGATATCTCTTGATATTGAGGGAGCCTTCGACAACGCCTGGTGGCCGGCAATTAAGAACCAACTGCTGGAGAAGAAATGCCCACAAAATCTGAGGAAACTGATCATAAGTTACTTCACGGATCGGAAAGTATCAGTGGGATATGCAGGGGAAACCAGCAGCAAAATAACAACAAAAGGATGTGTGCAGGGCTCAATCGGCGGCCCCACTTTTTGGAACTTGTTGCTGGATCCCTTACTAGATGAATTGGAGAAACGAGGCATATACTGCCAGGCATTTGCTGACGACGTCGTTCTGGTTTTCTCCGGATCGTCCGTACCGGAAATTGAGAAAGTCGGAGATTTAACTCTCACTCATGTGGAGGCGTGGGGTCTCAAAAATAAACTCCAATTCGCAGCGCATAAAACCAACGCTATGGTCGTTACGAACAAAATTAAATTTGAGGCACCTTGTATCCACATGGGGGATACAAGAATCGAACTCAAAGATGAGATTAAAATATTGGGACTAGTGGTTGACAAAAAGCTCACGTTCCAAAAACACGTGAGCGAAGTCTGTAAGAAAGCGACCAATATTTATAAACAGCTATGCAGGACCGCCAAAATCTCATGGGGGCTCAATCCGGAGATAATCAGAACGATGTACGTGGCAGTTATAGAGCCTATTATAATGTATGCAGCCAGTGCATGGGCACCGGCCACAAACAAGCTGTCTATTCAGAACCAGCTAAACTCGGTGCAGCGTGGCTTTGTCCAAAAAATTCTTAAATCCTACAGAACAGTTTCA
Organism: Thymelicus lineola; assembly: GCA_963932265.1. Taxonomy (NCBI): domain Eukaryota; kingdom Metazoa; phylum Arthropoda; class Insecta; order Lepidoptera; family Hesperiidae; genus Thymelicus; species Thymelicus lineola. The sequence goes on along the minus strand of OZ010682.1, from coordinate 21,496,198 downwards.
TTAAACGCAGCTCTAATTCTGTCAGGAATTCTACCAATAGATATGCGAATCCGAGAAGCAGCAAAACTATATGAAGCTAAGCGAGGAAAGCCGCAAGAAATTCTCCAAGGCAGAACGGTAGAAGAAAGAGTATGCTATCTAAGAGCTCCACACCCAGCAACCACAGTGGAGACCGAATTTGAATGCCTAGAAGATATGCAGGCACAGACGATTCTCGAACATCAAATTTCGGGCTCCCTTATTTTTACTGATGGGAGTAAAATTGAAGGGAAAGTAGGAGCGGCACTTTCCTATTGGCGGGATGGGTCAGAGAAGATAGCGAAAAAGTTCAGACTAGAGCCATTCTGTACAGTTTTTCAGGCGGAGATGTTTGCACTGCTCGGGGCAACAGATCTCGCCTTGAAATTAACGGACAAGCAAATTAACATCTTGAGTGACTCTAGGTCAGCATTAGAACTACTGCGAAACTCTGACTCATTCCACCCATTAGCATACCAGGTGAATAGAAACATCGTGGAGCTTATAAAACAAGGAAAGCTGATCAAACTGTTTTGGGTCAAAGCACACGTTGGCATCGAAGGGAACGAGAGGGCCGATGAATTAGCCAAAGAAGCGGCACTGCGCATAAAAACTGCACCAAATTACGCGAACTGTCCAATCTCTTTCATAAAGAGGACAATCAGGGAAGATACAAAGAAAGAATGGAACGAAAGGTATGTACAAAGTGGAACAGCATCCAACACAAAAATATTCCTTCCCAGTGCAGTGGATGCATACAAAATAATAAAAAATCTAAAGTTAAATCCTTCACTGGTACAAGCACTGACAGGGCACGGAGGCTTCGCTCATTATCTGCATCGGTTCAAATGTAAGGACAGCCCAGCATGCATTTGTGACCCGGAAGTGGAACAAACAGTGTTCCATCTAATATCGGAGTGTCCTGTACATGAAGCAAAAAGAGCAGAAACAGAAATTAAAATCGAAATGAAGATAAACACCTCAAATATTTCGGAAATAATGAAGTCGGAAAAAAGAAATACATTTCTTAAATATGTAGAGGAAATAGTAATCAAAGCTAGGAAAAGCAATGAATGTAAAATTATAAAGTTATAAGGATACGTTCAAACATTAATAAAAATGGCAGATAGTATCCAAGAAAAGAAAATATATAGTAAAGAAAATATTAGTAACAAAAAACGATAGTAGGAAATTTATATAAGGTAATATATAATTATATATACTACACTTATATAGACAAAACAAAATAAGGGATAAATAATAATAGAAAAGTGTAAAATAATTAAAATAATGAAAGTAAATTAACCTAGCGAAAATAGAAATATAACCTGCAATAATAAATTAGGACACAAACATACATAGAATACATAAGTCTCATACATACACTAACACATTATATTAATTATGATATAAAACAAATAATAGTCATTACAACACAGAACTCAAAATCAGAACAAATTGTCAACAGAATTAAAATAAGCAAATATGTACTAAAGTAAAAGAATAATTGAGATGTAGTAAAATATAATTAGAAAATAAGAATATACTGTAAAATAAGTAATAAAATAGCAAATAGAAATAAAATAGATGATAAGATGTTGTAAAAATTAAGGTTCTTTTTTTGAAAATAGATCATAAGAAGATAACTAGAAAGTAGATATGTAATAGAATAAGAAAATAAAAGAGGTGTAATACAAAATAAGAAAAATAAATAAGACAATGTTATAGGAACTAAAATAGTTGTAATAAAGTAAAACTGAAACAAGAATAAAATAGTACAAGAGAAAAGAAATAAATTAGATGTGTTAAGAAATAGATTGTAATCATATAGAAATAAGAAAAACTGTAACTAGAATAAGTTTTGAACATGTAACAAATTATGTAATGCTTTAATAAATAAAGTAAACAAGGTCTCTGGCGAGCTATGCCAGGGGATGCTTTTTATTATAGCTCGCGGGCCGGGCCTGAGAGCGCCCGGACAGGAAAAAAAAAAAAAAAAAAAAAAAAAAAACCTAACCTAACCTAACCTAACCTAACCTAACCTAACCTAACCTAACCTAACCTAACCTAACCTAACCTAACCTAACCTAACCTAACCTAACCTAACCTAACCTAACCTAACCTAACCAGTCGCGCGCCTCCAGCTGTCGAGAACGCCCAGTTTTAATAAAAATCACCACCGCCCCTCCCCCCATAGCTGACAGTGGTCCAAACCCAACCACGTCTGTACTCCCAACTCCGGCTGCCTGCTCAACCCCAAAGCTGGACCCCTGCGATGACCAGAGACCGAAGACGGAAATTATCCCGGTTAATGTGGAATCGCTGCCGACAGAGGAGAGGAGCGACACAAGATCAGATTCTAGTCTGCTACGCATACGGGCCCAAATCAGACATGCAAAAGCCGTAGAAGAACAGGCCGCCCTGACTAGGACGCCAGAGCCAGAGCTAGAATCTGATGACGAGATGAACTCCTGTGCCTCTATAGACCATTCGGCTAACAGGACCACTCGAATGCTGGGTGAGTTCCCGGCAAGGGCAAATGAGATTTTGCAGCGGGCGAAAGCAGAATTGGAAGAGTCACGGAATCTTAAAAAGGAGATAAGAGAAAACGTGGTTGGGCTAGTACAAAAACTATATGAAATGGTGCTCAAATTGTCAGACTCTAGAAACAGGCACATGGTTGAAGCCCATCGCGCTAAGGCTAGTGCTGCAAAACAATTAGAGAGGCAAGCACAAATGCATCAACGCCGACTTGAACAAGCCATAAGAGAGCAGGTGGAAGTGAAGTCCATGCTTGCTGATGTCACGAAGGATACTGATGCCATTAGACAGATCCTAGCTAGGGACACTAGCGAGCAATTGACGGAACTGCGCCAAATGCTCAAAGCTCAAAACAAGGACTCTAGAGAAATCCTACAGAACCAAGGGAAAATCCTGGAGACCTGCAATAAAAGAATATGCTTAGAACAGGAAAAGGATTCAACACCCGCAATACTTCCAGACCTTTCTAAGTTAACCACGGAAATACAATCCATCAAAACCATAATGACAGAATTGTTGAAAAGACAAGAAAAACCAGAAATCCTGGGTAAACAGACAGGGCTGGCCCAAGAAGAGCTGGAGAAAGTCCTCAAAAACACTATCCCGACCCAATTCAACCTTGCCCCAGTACTCAACATTTGTACTGAGGTAAGAGAAGCCATGGGGGAGCTAATACATAAGATAGCTAGTCAGGAACACGCCAATGTCTCCGATGAGCCAACAGTGAATTTAAAATCACAAATGGTTGAGCTGAGACACGATATGGCCAGCTTAAAAGACACCACTGTAGAAGTGGCGGCCCCCATTAGATTGGCGGTGGAAGAGCTAAAAGGTGGCCTAAGGGAATCAAGTGATAAACCAAAACCCGGGCAGAGACACCGACCAACTCCTACCCCTGCAAGAACGCCACGGTATGCCTTGGTGCTAGAATCGGCGGATCCCAGACATACAAGTGACGACATTTTAAAGGAAGTTAAGGAGAAGGTTGATGTCGTCGAGCTAGGTATTGGTGTTAACAACATTAGGAAACTACGGCACCAAATAAGCTGTGACACCGACCAACAAAGAGGAATACTGGAAGGCGCCTTAAGGGAAAGAGGCGAGAAGCTGACAGTTAGTCAGCCTAAACCAAGAAACCCGCAGCTACGCCTTCCAGGACTAACGCCTGACATCACAGATGCCAAAATTATCGAGGCAATCACCAAACAAAATAGCCAGCTCATGAAAGATCTAACCCACGATCAGACCCAGGCAGCGGTAATACGCAGGACCAAAGGGAGACATAGCGGACTCACAAATATTATCATAGAAACGTCACCAGCAATGTGGCAACACCTGGTTGATCAAAAGCTACGAATAGGATATCAGGTGGTTCCGGCCTTAGACCAATCCCCGGTGGTCCAGTGTTATCGCTGCCTGGGCTTTGGTCATAGGGCAAAGGATTGCAAAGGAAAGTCTAGCTGTGGCTTTTGCTCGGAGCAACACGACACAAGAACTTGTCCAAACAGAAGCCGAGCCCCCAGTTGTGTGAACTGTGCGGACAAGCACAAAGAGGACCGAGCACACCCTGCATACAGTGCGGAATGCCCAGAATGGCAGAAGTGGGACAGGATAGCTAGAGCAGCAGTAAATTACTGTTGAAACGGGCTCCCTAACACCCACCATAGTATCGCAAAAGGATATAAACGTCAAGGTGGTACAGGCCAATTTAGGTAGGGGCCTCGCAGCCACTCAGGAGTGCCTCGTTCAGGCCAACAACAGGGGCATCTCTATAGCCCTTATACAGGAACCCTACGTAGGTAATAAAGCCAAATTAATATGTAACCATAGAGTTATACAAGGGACAAACCCAGACAAACACGTTAAATCGGCAATAGTGATATTTGACAAAAATCTAATAGTAATCGAAAACCCCACACTTGTTGATGAAAACATGGCCTGCGTGGTCGTTGAATTTGGAGGCGCACGCTTAGGCCTTGTTTCCGTTTACTGGGAGGATTACAATAATATAGATACATATCTCGATAAACTACAACTAGTTATTAACAATATTGGAGCCAGTCGCCTCATCGTGGGAGGAGATATCAATGCAAGAAGCCAATGGTGGGGCTGCAATGACGAGGATGCAAGGGGCGCCGCCGTGTCCGAGTTTGTGGCGCAGAACGGCTTTCACATACTGAACGAAGGTCAAGTCCCGACCTTTTGGGCCATCAGAAGAGACAAAGTACACAAAAGCATCGTAGATGTCACTTTTTGCAGTGACCCACAGCGTAACAATGTCAAAGACTGGAAGGTCGAAGAGGATTTCATCTCAACCTCTGACCGTCGGGCTATTACTTTTCAAGTCACTTTAACGTCTGCATGTAGGGGAATAGAAGAAGAAAGAACAACCACCAGAGTCTATAATACGGGTAAGGCAAACTGGACCAAGTATGATGAGACCCTGAAATCTCTACTCAGGAAGGACAACATCACGACTGAAGCCATCGACAGCGTATCCAGAAAAGACAAGCTCAATGAAATGGTGGGAAAATATACTAACTGCATCACGAACGCATGCGAAAAAACCATTCCAAAGATCAGTCAACTAAAGAAAAATACAAAAATTCAATGGTGGACAGGAGAGTTAACAGAACTCAAGGCAGAGGTTAAGAGAGAAAGGTCAAGAATTCGGCAAGCCAATCCCAGACGACGACCTTTTCTCATAGAGAAATATAAAGCACTACTAGAGTCGTACAAAGAGAAGATCATAGAAGCCAGAACAACCAGTTGGAAAGAATTCACCACAGGACAGGAAAGGGAATCACTCTGGGACAAATACTATCGCATAGTAAAGTATGCAAATAGGGACAATGACGTACAAATGCTAAGAGACGGAGACACCGTCCTAGATCCAGCACAGTCGGCGGACCTCCTAGCTACCACATTTTACCCAGACGACTCCACAAATACAGATGAAGATTACCACAAAAAGATTCGCCTGGTAGTGGACGAGTGGAGATGCGAAATAACCGACAATATTGACAATGACCACACAACACCTTTCACCGCCACAGAGTTAATAACTGTTCTCAAAGGCATGAACCCCAATAAAGCACCCGGGAACGATGGCTTCACATCTGATATTTGCACAAAGTCCATAGAAGCTGCACCTGAAGTGTTCCTAGCACTCTTGAATAAATGCCTCCGCCTTGCTTGTTTCCCCAACATATGGAAAGTGGCAGTTATAAGAGTCCTCAAGAAGCCCGGTAAGGAGGACTACACTAAACCAAAGGCTTATAGACCGATAGGACTACTACCAGTGCTTGGCAAGATATTAGAAAAGATGTTGGCAAACAGAATAATATGGCAGATGGGGCACCAGAACAGGCTAAGCCTCCGACAATATGGATTTCGCCAACAGGTCAGCACAGAAGACGCACTGTACGACATGGTCTCGCAGATCAGAGACAAGATCAGGGCTGGCAAAATCGTTGCGCTCGTCAGCCTTGACATTGAAGGAGCTTTCGATAATGCATGGTGGCCTGCTATACAGAAAGGCCTTAAAGACCTAAAGTGTGACCCCAACATATGGCTCGTAATTGATGATTACCTAAGAGAAAGACACATTAAGCTCGAATACTCAGGAAAGGTCGTGGACAAACAAACTAATAAAGGGTGTATACAGGGCTCAACCTGTGGTCCCCTAATGTGGAACATCTTGCTTAACCCACTCCTGGAAAGAGCAGAAAATCTAGAGGCTCATATACAAGCGTTCGCTGACGATATTGTCGTTATAGCAGACGGCAACGACATGGTAGAACTAAATAGACGGACAAACCAGGCCTTGGAGATGGTTGCAGAATGGGGTTCACAAAACAAAACCAAATTCGCAGAACATAAAACGCATGCTGTAGTTCTTACAAGAAAACTAAAACTATCTGGCGAACCCAGGTTCTTACTCAATGGGAAAGCAATCAGTATCGTCCCGGAGGTCAAAATCCTGGGACTTACAATCGACAAACATCTCAACTTCAAGTCGCACATAGAAACAACAATTAAAAAAGCCATAAATATATACCGTCACATTTCAGCGGCAGCTAAGGCCACTTGGGGACTGAGCTCTGAAATTATACGCACAATATACATAGCAGTGATTGAGCCTATAGTCTTATATGCAGCCAGTGTGTGGGCTACAGCTGCACATAAACAATACATGAAAACTAAATTAGACAGATTAACAAGAATATTTGCAATAAAAATAGCCAGGGCACATAGGACCATCTCTCTAATCTCCGCTATTACTCTGGGTCAAATACTACCATTAGAATTAAGAGTTAAAGAAGCAGGGGAATTATACGAAATAAAACGAGGAAAACCAATTGATTTTCTGCCAGGCCGCCCGATTGAGAAGAGAGTGAGCCCTTACCTGCTCCCACCACCCGGAGAGAGGAACCCAATCAGTCACGATATCCTCACAACACAGGAGGAAATCGATAAATTAGGGAAAAACAATCACCTTCTATTCACCGATGGAAGCAAAATTGATCAGAAAGTAGGCGGAGCTATATCATGGTGGAAGTGTGGCAGAGAAGTAAGGTACACGAGTTTCAGATTGAATACTTACAACTCAGTGTACCAAGCTGAGCTCATAGCAATCCAGAGAGCAGTAAGCCTGGGACTGAAACACGCACCTGGGGAAGATATAACAATAATTAGTGGCTCTAGATCGGCACTGCAGACGATAGGTGACACAGCAACAACAAATCCCATTGCCTTACAAATTCAAAACCACATAAAAACTGCGGAGACAACCAGATTTCAGCTATTCTGGATCAAAGCTCATGCTGGAATAAACGGGAACGAAAGAGCAGATGAGCTTGCTAAAAGAGCCGCCCTTACAAATAAACAAGCTCCGGTTTACGATGGCGTCCCTGCATCCTACGTCAAATACCAAATAAGAACGTCCACCCTGGAAGAATGGCAGCGAAGATACTCAGAAGCAAGAACCGGGGAAATAACTAAACTGTTCTTTGCAGATGTTCGCCAAGCCTACAAAATTCTAAGAAAAGTCGATCTCAATAATGTGAAGGCCCAACTCTTTACGGGACATGGTGGGTTTGGCGAGTATCTGCACAGATTCAAACTTAGGGATAATCCGTATTGTGAGTGCGATGGACTAGCAAAGGAAACAGTATCACATATAATTTGCGAATGCCCAAGATTTGGCACTAAGAGATACGAAATCGAGCAAATACTTGGTGAGCCCATCGTACAAAATAATTTAAGAAAATTTGTCGAGTATGACGATTGCAGGAAAAAGTTCCTTGAGTTTGCAGAATATGTAGTAAAATGCACAAATAACTATAACAATAGTCGTATAAAACATAAAATAAATACATAATCGGTGTTGTTAGTACATAAAACTGAAACTTTTATTTGTTATAACTGGAACATTAGTATTGATATATCAGAAACATTAGTATTAAGATGTAAATAATAACAATAGATGTAAAAGTATGGTAATAACAATAGATTAACTATAATAAGATAAGAAATGTAATAGCAATAGATTTTAAAGAAATGTAACTTAAATATTAGTGTTAAGATGAAAATTATAACAACAGATACAAAATAAATGTAATCAAGGAAGTAACAAAAAGCACAACAGCCATAATAGTATAAGATAAAATAATATTAGTTTATAATTAGAATTTAGTCAATACACATATATTAAGTTTGTATATTAAATTAGATAAGTTAAAAATTGTAAAGTATTGTAATAAAGTATTGAATAAAGGGTGCCCCAAAATAAATAGGGGCAGTAGTTAGCTCGCGGGCCGGGCCAGTATAGCGCCCGGACAGGTATAAAAAAAAAAAAAAAAACCTAACCTAACCTAACCTAACCTAACCTAACCTAACCTAACCTAACCTAACCTAACCTAACCTAACCTAACCTAACCTGACCTAACCTGACCTAACCTGACCTAACCAACTTGACAGCTAAGGCCAATAAATTGTTTCAAGAGGCAAAGGCGCAGATGGAGATGTCTGGGAACATTAAAACATCCATAAAAGAGAAAGTTCTTGAGAATTTGGCTAGCATGTACGAAATTGTGCTGAATATGAATGAAGAGAGGCATATGTTAATAACAGAACTAGAAAAGGCCAGAGCTAACCACGCTATAGAGACACTGGAACGGGAAGACAAGCACAGAGAGGAATTGGGAACACAGCGAGCCATCTCGGAACTGACAGGGACACCGCCTGACAATCTTGTCAAAGAGCTCATGGATACACTTGCAGAACACAAGCAAATTGTTTTGGACTGCAAAGAGCAAACACAAAGGTTGACGGAAGAGTTAAAAAATAATAAATTACAACAAGGTATGAACAATCCACACATCCTGCAAACGGACGATGCCACATATACCAGCAGGGTAAGGCAAACAAAAAACAACCGGTCGGAAGTGCATTCAATAATAATATCATCGGAGGATGCCAAAGATACAAGCACAGAAATAATTAACAAGATCCGGAACACAGTCGATGCCAAATCATCGGGAATAAGAGTGGATAAACTCCGCAAAGCAAAAGACCAAAAGGTTATTTTAGGGTGCAACACCAAGGAAGACCTGGCACGAGTGACCGAAAAGCTTAGCTCACCAAGTAGCGGCTTCAAAATAGACAAAGCCGTAAACAAAGACCCATTGATAATAGCGATGGATGTAATGGCATATAACACCGACGAGGATATTGTCAAGTCTATTAAAAATCAGAATAAGCACCTACTTGGAGGGATAGCGGAAGAGGACATCCGTGTCTCGGTACGGTATAGAAGGAAAGCGAGAAACCCCCTAGAAAACCACGTGGTAATACAAGTCTCTCCACCGGTATGGCGTCGACTCACAGATGCGGGCAGAGCACATATAGACTTACAGAGAGTGCGAGTATACGACCAATCTCCACTCATACAATGTTCGCGGTGCCTCCGATTCGGTCACGGCCGCAAACTATGCACTGAGGAAGTGGATTTATGCGCTCACTGTGGTGGCCCACACATGAGGACTGAGTGCCAAGCCTGGTTGGTGAACGAAAAGCCTACCTGTAAAAACTGTTGTCTGGCTAAAAATGACAAAACGGACCACAATGCGTTCGACAAAGAATGCCCAGTTCGGAAAAGATGGGATTCTTTGGCGAGGTCAACTGTAGCATATTGCTAAAGGCCTGACTAAGAATCACGGACATACAGGACACCCACAAAACACAAAGGAGTACGAAGTGATTCAGGTCAATCTTCAGAGGAAGAAACTAGCTACGCAAGAGCTGCTTATTGAAGCTGAAAAGCGAAAAACTGCCTTTGCTATAGTGTCCGAACCATACATCGGGAACGAAGGGATGCTAAGGCAACAACCGGGAACAAGAGTGATACAACGCTCCCTAAATCGGGAAAAACCTATCAAAGCTGCGATCATTGTGTTCGACTCCGATATAGAAATTCGCGAACATCCACTATTAACTACGGAAAACTTAGTAGCAGCCACGCTTAAAACAAATACATGGACAATTGGAGTGGTCTCAATTTACCTTGAGGAAAACCAACCAATTGAACATGATATTGACAAAATTAAAGAAATCTGTGAAAAGTTAAACACGAACAAAATTCTAATCGGAGGAGACACAAATGCATGGAGCACTTGGTGGGGAAGTACCAGGGAAAACCATAGAGGAGAAGCTTTAGCCGGTGCCTTAGCGGAAATGGAAATGGAGATCCTAAATGAAGGTATAACACCAACCTTCTATACGATAAGGGGGGGGACACTATACCAAAGCCATGTGGACGTCACAGCGTGTAAAATTGGTTTGTTAGGTACAATAACAAATTGGAGAGTGGATAAGGGAATAACTAGTTCGGACCACAATGCGATCATATTTTCAATAAAACTAGAAAGACCAACAGGAACAAGAAAAATAAATACAACCCGAATATACAACACAAAAAAGGCCAAATGGCAGGATTTTAAAAATGACATAGCTCACAATTTAGAAAAAGAAGCATACAATACTCAATACATAAATAACATAGAAGAAAAGCATACACTGGAAAAAGCAGTAGACACATTTTTAAAAATAGTTAAAAACGCATGTGATAAGACTATACCAAAATTAAGGAGAAATACAAAAATACACTTACCTTGGTGGTCCGAAGAGTTATCCAAACTGAAGAAAGAAATGGTGACCAAGAAAAGAAGAATAGCGTGCGCAGCTCCACGACGACGACCTTATGTTGTCCAAGAGTACTTAGAATCGAAACAAACGTATGAACTAGCCATGACAGAGGCACAAACCGCGAGCTAGAAGCAGTTTTGTGGGTCCCAGGAACGGGAAAGTATGTGGGACAGAATATACCGAATTATCCGGAACACTAGCAAAAGGCAAGAAGACCAGCCGCTTATAAAGGAGGGAAAAGTACTAAGTCCCCAAGAATCTGCTGAACATGAAAATGAAAAAAAAAAAAAAAAAATGAAAATACATTTATTCGGGGGCATAAAAAGATACAACAAAATTAATACATACAAAAAACACATAAAATCCACATACAAAAAACATAAAATCCTATAGGCGCCTGCACTGCAGCGTGACCCCCGAACATCTTGCCTCGACATTCTATCCGGATGACGAGGCAATACAAGACCAAGATGTGCACAAAGAAATGAGACAGAAAGCAGAAATGATGGGGGAAGCGACTTTAGACGACGTACAAGACCCACCCTTCTCTAAAATAGAGCTGCTGAGGGCCATAAATAGCTTTAATGTTAAAAAAGCACCAGGTCCCGACGGATTTACGGCCGACATTTGTCAGGTAGCAATCCGGGAAAACTTAGAGTTGTTTCTGGCCATCACAAACAAGTGTTTCGAGCTGTCCCATTTCCCAATCCCCTGGAAGGAGGCAGCAGTAATCGTGCTTCGGAAACCAGCCAAAGACGATTACTCAAAAGCCAAATCCTACCGACCGATAGGCCTGCTCCCAGTCATGGGAAAGATACTGGAGAAACTTATGATCAGTAGACTCAGATGGCACATGTTGCCTAGGTCGAATCCCAGACAGTATGGTTTCATGCCACAGCGATGTACGGAGGACTCCCTCTACGACCTAATGCAACACCTTAGGGAAAATTTGCGTAAACACCTTATTAGTGTCATGATATCTCTTGATATCGAGGGAGCCTTCGACAACGCTTGGTGGCCAGCAATCAAGAACCAACTGATGGAGAAGAAATGCCCACAAAATCTGAGGAAACTGATCATAAGTTACTTCACAGATCGGAGAGTATCAGTGGGATATGCCGGGGAAACCAGCAGCAAAGTAACAACAAAAGGATGTGTTCAGGGCTCAATTGGTGGTCCTACTTTTTGGAACTTGCTGCTGGATCCCTTACTAGATGATTTGGAGAAGCGAGGCATATACTGCCAGGCTTTTGCCGACGATGTCGTCCTGGTTTTCTCCGGGTCGTCCATACCGGACATTGAGAAAGCAGGAGATTTAACTCTCACCCATGTGGAGGCGTGGGGTCTCAGAAATAAACTCCAATTCGCAGCGCATAAAACCAACGCTATGGTTGTCACGAACAAAATTAAATTTGAGACACCGCGTATCCACATGGGGGATACAAGGATCGAACTCAAAGATGAGATCAAAATATTGGGACTCGTGATTGACAAAAAGCTCACGTTCCAAAAACACGTGAGCGAAGTCTGTAAAAAAGCGACCAATATTTATAAACAGCTGTGTAGAACTGCAAAAATCTCATGGGGGCTCAACCCGGAGATAATCAGGACGATGTACGTGGCAGTCATAGAGCCGATTATCATGTATGCAGCCAGTGCATGGGCACCGGCTACAAATAAGCTGTCTATCCAGAATCAGCTCAATTCGGTGCAACGTGGCTTCGCACAAAAAATACTAAAATCATACAGAACGGTTTCATTAAACGCAGCTCTAATTCTGTCTGGAATTCTCCCACTAGATATGCGAATCCGAGAAGCAGCTAAACTCTATGAAGCAAAGCGAGGAAAGCCGCAAGAGATTCTCCAAGGCAGAATGGTAGAAGAAAGAGTGTGCTATCTGAAAGCTCCACACCCAGCAACCGCAGTGGAAACCGATTTTGAATGCCTAGAAGACATGCAGGCACAGACGCTTCAGGAACATCAAATATCGGGCTCCCTTATCTTTACTGATGGTAGTAAAATTGAAGGGAAAGTGGGAGCGGCACTTTCTTACTGGCGAGATGGGTCGGAGAGGGTAGCGAAAAAGTTCAGACTAGAGTCATTCTGCACAGTTTTCCAGGCGGAGATGTTTGCACTGCTTCGGGCAACAGATCTCGCCTTGAAATTAACGGACAAACAAATTAATATCTTGAGTGACTCTAGGTCGGTATTAGAACTAATGCGGAACTCCGACTCATTTCACCCATTAGCATATCAGGTGAGTAAAAACATCGTGGAGCTTAAAAAACAAGGAAAGCAGATCAAACTGTTCTGGGTCAAAGCTCACGTGGGCATCGAAGGGAACGAGAGGGCTGATGAATTAGCCAAAGAAGCGGCACTGCGCATGAAAACTGCACCAAATTACGCGAATTGTCCAATCTCCTTCATAAAAAGGACAATTAGGGAAGAGACAAAGAAAGAGTGGAACGAAAGATACATACAAAGTGGAACAGCATCCAACACAAAAGTTTTCCTTCCCAGTGCAGAAGAGGCATACAAAATAATAAAAAATCTAAATTTAAATCCCTCACTGGTACAAGCACTGACAGGGCATGGAGGCTTCGCTCATTATTTGCATCGTTTTAAATGTAAAGACAGCCCAGCATGCATTTGTGACCCGGAAGTGGAACAAACAGTGTTCCACTTAATATCAGAGTGTCCTGTACACGAAGCAAAAAGAGTAGAAACAGAAAATAAAATCAAAATGAAGATAAACACCTCAAATCTTTCGGAAATAATGAAGTTGGAAAAAAGAAATACATTCCTTAAATATGTTGAGGAAATAGTAATCAAAGCTAGGAAAAGCAATGAAAGTAAAATTATAAAGTTATAAGGATACGCTCAAACATTAATAAAAATGGTAGATAGTATCCAAGAAAAGAGAATATAAAGTTAAGAAAATATTAGCAACAAAGAAAACGATAGTAGGAAATTTATATAAGGTAATATATAATTATATATACTACACTTATATAGACAAAACAAAATAAGGGATAAATAACAGTAGAAAAGTGGAAAATAATTAAAATAATGAAAGTAAATTAACCTAGCGAAAAACGAAATATAACCTGCAATAATCAATTAGGAAACAAACATACATAGAATACATAAGCCTCATACATACACTAGCACATTACATTAATTATGAATAAATACAAAAAATAGTAGAATTAGAAGTAATAAAACTACAATAGTAGCAATAGAACTCAAAATCAGAACAAATTGGCAATAGAATTAAAAATAAGCAAATATGTAGTAGAGTAAGAAAACAAACGAGATGTAGTAAAACATAAATATAAAATAAGAATAGATTATAAAATAAGTATAAAAGATAATAACTAAAGATTAAGGCAAATAGAAATAAAATAGATGATAAGATGTTGTAAAAATTAAGGTTCTTCCTTTTAAAAATAGATCATAAAAAGATAGCTAGAAAACAGATATGTAATAGAATAAGAAAATAAAGAGGTGTAATAGAAAATAAGAAAAATGAAAAGATAATATTATAAGAACTAAAATAGCTGTAATAAAACTAAATTGTAATAAGAATAAAGTAGTCTAAGAGAAAATAAATAAACTAGATGTGTTAAAAAATAGATCTTAATCAAATAGAAATAAGAATTATTGTAACTAGAATAAGTTTTGAATGTGTAACAAATTATGTAATGCTTTAATAATAAATAAAGTAAACAAGGTCTCTGGCGAGCTATGCCAGGGGATGCTTTTTATTATAGCTCGCGGGCCGGGCCTGAGAGCGCCCGGACAGGAAAAAAAAAAAAAAAAAACCTGACCTAACCTGACCTAACCTGACCTAACCTGACCTAACCTGACCTAACCTGACCTAACCTGACCTAACCTGACCTAACCTGACCTAACCTGACCTAACCTGACCTAACCTGACCTAACCTGACCTAACCTGACCTAACCTGACCTAACCTGACCTAACCTGACCTAACCTGACCTAACCTGACCTAACCTGACCTACCTGAAAATATCAATGAGATGGTGAAAAAATATACGTTGTCTTTAACTGAAGCATGCAACAAGGCAATGAAAAAAATAGGCAGCTTGAGAGATAATAGGAAGATATCATGGTGGAATAAAGACTTAGAAGAAAGCAAAAGGAAAGTGAAAATATTGAGAAGGAGTATAAGAGGAGCAAACCCAAAAAGAAAACCGTTCGTGATATCCGAATATAAGACGGCTCTCGAATCCTACAAGGAAGCTATCCTGGCTGCCAGAACAGAGAGTTGGAAGGAGATCTGCACTGGCCAGGATAGGGAATCGATGTGGGATAGGATATATAAAATCTTCGAACTGAAAGAAGACACATCGACCCAAATAATGTTGAGGGACTCCACTGGGGATACATTAGGACCGGAGAGATTAGCTGAATTATTAGCCACGACATTCTATCCCTCAGATAGCGCAAAAGGTGAGACCGACTACCAGCGCAAAACGAGACAGTTCACAGACGAATACTACTCCACTCTTGAAGGGAAAAAGATAGAAACACCATTCGTCCCAATTACGCGAGCGGAAGTAATCGGTGTAGCGCAAGAAATCAGTCCCAAGAAAGCCCTTGGCGATGATGGCTTCACGGCGGATATCTGCTTACGCGCCATCGAAAATGATGAAGGAGCCTTTCTAGAAATAATAAATAGATGCCTACAACACGGAGTGTTCCCAATCCTGTGGAAAAAAGCAACAATTCGAATTTTTAGGAAGCCCTTTAAATCAGATTACTCGGTGCCAAAGTCATATAGACCGATTGGACTGCTTCCGGCACTGGGGAAAATCTTTGAGAAAACATTTACACTAAGAATGCAATGGCAACTTAGTTTCACAAATAAACTAAGCCCTAAGCAGTATGGATTTACACCCCAGGTAAGTACGGAAGATGCTCTATATGACGCATTGAAGGAAACCAGGAAAATGGTAAAAGACAAGAAGATAGTTGAGCTCATCTCCTTGGATATTGAAGGCGCCTTTGACTATACCTGGCGGCCCGCAATTAAAAAAGCACTCATAGAGAAGGAGGTGGACCCATACATCTCAGCCGTTGTCTATGACTCTCTTAGAGATAGAGAAGTGGAAGTACAGTTTGCTGGCCAGAAAAGCAATGGACCCCTGTTATGGAACCTGCAACTAGACCCACTGCTGCGAGCAACTGTAAACCAAGATGCCCACGTCCAGGCCTTCGCTGATGACATACTCATAATAGCCTCAGCCGTAAACATGGAAGACCTCAACATGAAAGTAAATAGTGTTCTAGGAATCATAGAGACATGGGGAACAAACAATAAGATGAAATTCGCGGCCCATAAGACTCAGCCAGTGATAATTACCAAAAAATTCAAATATTCTGTGCCGTTGTTCCACCTGTGTGGCACCAAACTTTCAATTTCGAGGGAAATTTCCATCCTAGGAATAGTTATAGATGATAACCTTAACTTCCGAGCCCATATTGAAAAACAAACGGTAAGAGTCACTAACATCTATAAAGGAGTAACCAGAGCGGCAAAAGCAACTTGGGGCTTAAATTCGGATATAATACGCATCATATACACGACAGTTATTGAACCAATTGTGTTATATTATGCGGCCAGTGTTTAGGCCCCAGTAGCACATAAACAATATAAGATCAAAACTAGACAGGATTAACAGAATATTTGCCATTAAAATTGCTAAAGCACATCGCACGGTCTCACTGACAGCAAGCGCGCTTCACGGTGGCATTCTTCCCTTGGACTTACGAGCGAAAGAAAATAGTGATCTATATAAAGCCAAAAAACACCGTGAGTACAGTGAACTTCCGGGAAGAGAGATGGAAACGCGAGTAAAGCGGAGCGATTTACCACACCCGGCACTGAGATATGAGATATCATTTGAGATCTTAAACAGCCAAGATGAAATAGATAAACTGGGATTAGAACAACCATTAATTTTCACCGATGGTAGCAAAATTAACAATCGAGTGGGAGCGGCCGTGTCATGGTGGTGGAACGGAGCAGAAGTAGCCAAAAGTTCTCCGTCTTTGGCCAACTACTGCTCGGTATACCAGGCTGAGCAGAGCGCATTGAAAAGAACCACCGAGATGGTAACCAAAAACAAGCGACATCCAGTAGTTAACATTGTGTGTGACTCAAGGTCCGCGCTACAAGCCCTCGCAAATCCAAACAGCACTAACTCCATCGTAAAAGCTATAAGGGAGGACCTAGAAAATCTTAAATCCACAGTTAAGGTAAACTTTAAGTGGACAAAAGCGCACGTGGGGGTGATCGGCAACGAACGAGCAGATGAGTTGGCCAAAAATGCAAC
Source organism: Thymelicus lineola (assembly GCA_963932265.1). Classification (NCBI taxonomy): domain Eukaryota; kingdom Metazoa; phylum Arthropoda; class Insecta; order Lepidoptera; family Hesperiidae; genus Thymelicus; species Thymelicus lineola. The sequence continues at coordinate 21,479,071 of OZ010682.1, read as the reverse complement.
CGAAGTCAAGAAAACAGCCCCAGCATATGACCGTGTCCCTGTTTCTTTTGTGAGGCGCCTCATCCGGAGCAACACCATTGACGAGTGGCAGCGACGGTACGACGAGGCATCAACGGGAAGTACGACTAAGTTACTCTTTGGGGATGTGCGCCAAAGCCACAAAATAATAGGCAAAATAAAAAAGAATAATATAATGCACAAATATTTACAGGACATGGTGGCTTTGGGGCATATCTCCATAGATTTAAGTTAAAACAAGTAGGGACGTGTGACTGTGACGACGAAACATATCAGACAGTGGAACATGTGCTTGACGAATGCCCTAAATACGCAAACTTAAGAATAGAATGCGAAAATAAAATTAACACTCATGTATTGAGATCTAATTACAAATAAATTATAAAAAACAATAAAAGATGCGTATTTATGGCGTTCGCAGAAAAAGTTGTAAGAAGGTTTTAAGACGGAACGCGACGTGTGAATTGTACGGCTGTGTCAGTGCAAACAATATTTGGAATCGGATATCAAATTGACGAGTAACAGAATCAGACGACTCTGCGAGGCATGGGGTGACTGTGAGGGGTGTGTCGGAGGTCACTGGGCCGTCGGGCCATATTTGTTGGTTGTTACTCGGATAATTGAAGATAATAAGTCCTAATCGCGTATTTAATTATAACCAGTGTAAAACCTGTGTTAAAATGAGTTTCTGATTACAGTGATGTAAACGCCCACTGTTTTATTTTTATTTATTTTTATTTATTTTTATTTATTTATTTATTTTCAAGGATCAACAAACAGTTGCACAAAACAATTATTTGACTAATAATAAGTAGCATGCATGTAAATAATTGTGAAACCAACACCGTTGACCACATATTACTAAAAGAGGTGGGAGTAGATATGTAGGTTATACAATAACACAGTATAATGCAAACGTGATTTCAGAAGTTATACAATGACATGACAAGTAACTATAGAATGAAGTACGAATTTTAAGATGAGTCTTGCAGCAATTTCAAGGTAGCTTGTTTAAACTTATGTTTAGAGAGATGAAACATATCGATGGAGCTAAATTTAGAGTTATAACATTGTGTTACTCGATGAACTGGAGAACGTAGCCCAGCATTAGTACGACAGGTGGTGGTAGCAAAGAGGCGGTTAAGGCGAGATGATCGCTTGTGGGTCCTCAGGGGTACTCGGAAAGATAACCTGTTTACTAAAGCTGAGCAATCGTAGCGGTTATTACAAAGATCATATAGGAGCATTACATCTAAGTGCAAACGTCTTGATTTTAAGTCTAATAAATTATATGTTTTTAGTAATTGAGCATAATCTATATACGCATGGTTAAATTTGAAGTGCATACATCGCAAAAATTTCTTTTGAATATTTTCAAGAGAGTTTTGGTAGCAAGCATAAAATGGATTCCAGATTGTAACTGCATATTCAGTTTGTGGGCGGATTAATGTTTTATATAAATATAAATATGTGGATATATTTTTGAAGTTTTGAGACGAGCGTATAACAAATTTATATAGTTTAAAGGAATTAGTTGTAATATTTTGAATATGTGTATCAAGAGTTAGCTTACTGTCTAAGTAAATCCCCAGGTCCTTTATAATCTGTACCTCATCTACAGTAGCATTACAGAGCTTGTAAGAGTAACTGCTGGTTTTCTTTTTACGTGTAAAGCTAATTGTTTTACATTTGTTTATACTTAATAAAAGTTTGTTACGACTACAGTAAGAAGACAGGCGATCGAGATCAAGCTGGAAGTTCTGGTGATCCGTAGGGTCATTAATAGTATGGTAAATTTTTAAATCATCTGCATATAACAAGTAATTACAATGTTCGAAACATTGGCCTATGTCATTGATATATAAGTTAAATAGTAAAGGGCCCAGAATAGATCCTTGAGGGACGCCTGAAGTAACATTAACCATATTTGATTCAAAACCATTGATAACTACCTGTTGAGAACGGTTAGTTATATAAGACTTAAACCAACGCCAAAGATTACCCCGTATTCCGTTGTATGCAATTTTTTCTAGGAGGATTTTATGATCTACCCTATCAAATGCTTTCCGGAAGTCTGTATATACACTATCCGTTTGTCGATTTTTATCCATGTTATCAAATTACTCCGAAGTATATACAAGCATATTAGTTAAAGTAGACCGCCTACGAACAAAACCGTGTTGTTGTGGAATAATAATTGAGTGTAGTTTCGGATAGATAACTTGGTGTATTAACCTCTCAAGAACTTTCGATAATACGGGTAGTATAGATATTGGTCTATAATTTTCGACGTTTTTCTTGTCCCCTTCCTTGTAGATGGGTACTACTCGGGCGGTTTTCCATATCTTTGGGCATATGCCTTCACGAAGGCCTGAATTGAAAATTATCTGAATGGGTAACGAAATGGAGTGTGCTGTATTTCGAAGAAAGATGGGAGGTATGTTGTCGACACCAGCACCTTTTGTAACATCCAATTTTTTTAATTCACATATGATTTTATCTTTAGTTAAATAGATATTGGAAAGCATGATATCCGAGTTAATTTCTTCTGTTAATTGTATGTCAGAACAATCTAAGTTTTCGTCAACTGTAGACGGTTCAAAGACTGATAGGAAAAAACTACTGTATAAATTACATATGGCAGCTGGGTCACTAGCAGTGCTGCCCTTATAGTAAGCATTACTAGGATACTGATTACTATTTTTACGACTTGATACATATTTCCAGAAGTATTTAACATTATTTTTAATACTTGTCTCAACATTATCCATATATAAGTTGTAACGAGTTTCACAGTATGTACTAAATCGATCTCTATGTTTAGAGAAGATCTCATAATCAGATATATTATTGTATTTCTTCCACTTTACCCAGGCCTTGTTCTTATCCTTGTATATATGTATTAGTGAAGATGTTGAGTCTGTTGTTATTATTTCCCGAACCACCCACCAACCAGTCATTATTTGCCACAAGTATATTAGTTACTAAGTTATAAGTTAAGGCAAAAATTAAAATTAAAATTTAAAATTTTGTATTTATGGATTGTTTTAAAAAAAAAAACTTGAGAGGTGTCAAGGGACACCCGGATGGAACGACGTTCCTTTCGATATTTCCTATTTTACTTATGTTAGCGCCAAAGAATCTCAACAGCGTGATTCAGAAAGTTGTACAGCGCCATCTAGTTTTAACTAGTTACAACTTTCTGAATCACGCTGTTGAGATTCTTTGGCGCTAACATAAGTAAAAAAAAACACGCTAGCGTGATTCAGAAAGTTGTACAGTACAGCGCCATCTCTGTAAAACTCTGTGAATCACTTCAAAAAAAGTGTCGTCATTCGTAAAATCAAAAAGTGTCGTAATTTTCCGTCTAGCCTCCTTTCACAACGCGCGATAAGGAACTTCGTTCCAATAAAGTAAAAAAGCACTGGAAAATAAATACCAGTGGGAATTAGCTCGCGGGCCGGGCCAGTAAAGCGCCCGGACAGATAAAAAAAAACCTGACCTAACCTGACCTAATCGGAAACATCGTACAAATGGGCCTGCACATACTTAACGAAGGAGACATCCCCACATAAAATCTTTTGGTAAATCCCTTTTGGCCTAAGTCAATAAATAAAAAAAAACTGCATTGTTCTAACTTCCAAAACAAAAAAAGTACGTTTTCAAACTCGTATCGGAAGTAGTAAGATAATTTTTATTGTGCTACTTACACATGAAATGTGATCCCATCCTTTTGCAATTTTTTTTTTTATTTTTTTATTTTTTATGCTTTAAGCAGGCAAACGAGCAGACGGGTCACCTGATGGTAAGTGATCACCGCCGCCCATGGACATTAGCGACACCAGGGGCGTCATCAACGCGTTGCCGGCCAAGACAATGACGATAGACCCGCCTCTTGAAGGACCCCATGTCATAGCCTGGAGGGAACACCGATGCAGGTAGCTTGTTCCACAGTTTACACGTGCGAGGTAGAAAATGACGTGAGAACCGGACTGTGGACGAACGCCAGGTATACAGGTAGTGTTGGTGAAACCTGGTACGTGATGTGCGGTGACGAAACTCAACTGCAGGTATTAAGCCAAACAGTTCTTCAGAACATTCCCCATTGAACAGACGGTAGAATACACAGAGAGAGCCTACATCTCTCCTCAACTCAAGAGATTCTAATCCGTCTGTAAGCTTGGGATCGTCGACAAGACGAATAGCTCGCCGTTGATTTCGATTGAACGGATCCACTTGGCCAGCTGGGGCTCCGGCCCAAAGGTGGGAGCAGTACTCCATGTGTGGTCGAATTTGCGCCTTATAGAGCATCAACCTGTGCTTAGGCATGAAGTTCTTTGCGGCCAGTTTGGCCTTGCTAACCAAGTGGTCCCGAAACTGAACTTCACTCGAAAACTTTAATAAAATTATCACAGCAATCGCTCGTTCGTAAAACTACTCTTTTTAAGAGTAGTTTTTGTGTCTTCAATTTAGGTGCGTATGCGGGGTGCTTGCCTTGGTAGATTGTGTCTCGTTACATTCACTGCACTTTGCCATTGTTGTAGATGGACAATAATGTTTTACGATAAAAATATTAACTGTGGTACACAATTCATGGTTATTAAATAGATTTTAATCACTGATTGCTGTATTTATCAGGTTTAACAATTTTATTTCGGTAAAAACTACGGAGCGCAATGTACAACGCTAGACTTACAACTACAACCTACACTCAAGTTACATTTATGAAAGTTCAATATATTAAAAAAAAAATTGTTTCCAAAATTTTGTTTCCAAAATGATTATGTAATTGATTTGTCATGATTGTATGGTTTGTGGACTTAACGGGATGATATGGTCGCTTAGCGACAAAGTCCTCCCAATAAATAAATATAAAACTGTATTCCCCGATTTTGTTATCATTAGCTTGACCGCATTCATTCTTCCACGTTCCCGGCACTGCTTGACTCAGTCATAATGATGTTTTATTATTACCATTCGATTGTTCTGAGGAGCCCTTTCCAACCGCATATGATATCTGTATTTGGTTTTGACTTTTCAACGCGTATAGGCCGACATTATTATATTTTTGATAATATTTTTTTTATTCTAACACCTTATTATATTCACAGTCACTACTTTAATCTAATGTTGCATATGTCGTAGGTAAATTGTCAAAGACGTGATGTTATAATTAAACGGTAAATTGTCAATCGATTTCATTTCTTACAATTTAATGGCCTGATGTTAGTGATATTGTAATATCACAGGAACACTGTATTGATATTGTAAGACAATGATATTTTGACAATTTCACTGGTCGTTAGTATTGGAATCAAATTAAAACAGGCAGTTTTAATCGGATACGAAATGTAATTTACTCTTACACAGTTTTTACAACTCACATCACACACGACATTTTCATAGATAGGTTAGCAGTAACAGTGTTGCCAACATCATAAACTAAATAAAACATAATGACATTGCCATACTTTAACAGTTAGATTGTGAGGCAGTCTCCAATTGGTCCGTGGTTGCCATGAAAAAACAACTGAACTCAAATCGAAAAAAGGATAGGTTAGGTTATGGTTCTCTGCTTTTATTTACGAGAAAAATAGGAAGCCCGCAAATCGGGGTTCTATCGAAATCTGTGACGTAGCCTCATTATGGCGTTTCCAAATGTGAATCCCTTGACGTCTCCCACTACAACTTCATTCATGATATACCTAGACTTATTATAATATCACTTAAGTGTCCCATTAAATTGTAAGAAATGAAGTCGATTTACAATTTACAGTTAAATTATAATATTATTACTGAAATTATAATATCACGGCTTTAAAAATTTACCTGCGATATATATTTATACAATCGATAGATTTTGATGACAACTGACGATTAAAACTAAAAAAACATCGTGTCTTTTCCGAGTCAATAGTTATACTAATTGCAAATCTCGATATAAAGTAAAATAGCCTCAAAATGGCGGCGCTTCCCCTCCACCGCGCGCGTTGCATCTATGTCCTCGTTTATTGTGATGAATTCTTTGATCTTTTAGCTATCCAGTGGTATAATTTAATTTTGGATGTAGTGGATAGATTCGAAATTACAACGCCAAACTCTATCCTCCAATTTTGTTATCATTAGGTTTTGTGGATTGCCCTCGTATGATAGCAAATTTAAAGACGTATTTACGTCTTAGAGAATTATCCAAATCGGTATACCCTGTCCACAAATCTTAGAGACTAAATTGACGTTTCATGGGTGACCAGTTTCGGGTGCAAATTAAATAGTGATGACCATAAACCGGAAAGTAAATCGGAAAAATATTCGCAGTTTTTACGGTAGGTCGAATATTTGTATTAAAGAGTCCCTAAAACTGGTAGAAAAATAAGTTTAAGCAACCGTATCAAATATAATTATATCCATAATATATTTACCCTAATTAACTGAACTTAAAAGTTATTTTACTTACAAGAATTATTTTAGGTTATGGTATTGGTGACATTCGGTATACAGCTAATTTTATACTATATAGCCAATAACGTCCATTAAAAACTATTTTAATATATAAAAATTGAGATATCCGAAATATCTCATCGACTATATGCCCCAGGCAATAAGTTTTGAGTGAAAATAAATTATATCGACTTATCAATATTAATATTGTTACTAACTGAATGATTTTTTTAATTAGTTCAAACTTCTCACAATTCTTATGAAATGGTTTACGATTCAAAAAACCGGAAAAGTAGATCGCACAAATTTAGCTGGTAACATTATTTCGAACTTTGACATTAGTGGTTGTCATTTTAGTCTCTAAGATTTGTGGACAGGGTATAAACTCAGTAGGTACAAAAGTTATGAGGTAACATACATTAAAAAAAAACAATCAAATTTAGAAACTCCTCCTCTTTCTTTGAGGTCAGTTAAAAATTGTTTATTTCCGATGTTTTTCTTACCTATTATATTATCCGCAATAAAATCTCACAATATACACTCTCACCAAGTAACATAACTATAATAATAATTAAAACACATAATCTTGTAGTTCATTTTTTAATTTTTTACATTTAATTATTATAAAATATTATTATAAACGCTAGTAAATAAGAATAACTTACGAAAATTAAACATTACATACAACTGTTATCTGAAAGAATTTTTGCCGACTAACTGTTACGGAGTGATAATTATCTGATAATCATCGATGACTTAATTTAGAAACACTTAAAACTTTACTCAAAGACCTAATCTGAACATTTAAACAATTCTCTAAACTCTACTACGGTAAAAATATTTTTAATTAATTTACTAAAACGCCCTAAAACTTATTGAGGTAATATCCATTCGCTGTTTGATTACATTTGCCGAGGAAGGGTTATGTTTGTACCCGACTGCCAGGAACGGTTAAAAACCTATCATACCTTTTTGAAATCCTTATGGTGAGCTCTTTGCTTTGACACCCATATTGCATTATCCGATTTATTTTTATTTTTGATCCTTCAAACAATGTTATCTCATAGCCACCATATTTGTTTGTTTTTAATTTCACTTATCTAAGCAAGGTGAACCTAACGATATCTTAATTATATGTATAAATCCATTCAGCGGTTTGGACGATATGAGGTAATAAAGATTATTACACACACATACATACATACATACATACATACAATGATATTATAAGAAAAAGACGGTTTGACTTTCAACAAACGACTGATTTATTTTAAATCTGAAATAAGAACATTGTACAAAAGAAGTAAACTACATAGCCAGACACTTTATGTTACAACCTTTTTTGATATCATTTCTAATACCCCCACTATATCAAAAAATACAACAAAATAAAACTATGTCATTTATAAATACATAACACAAAAATAAACTTACTATGCCATTTATAAATACATAACACAAAAATAAACTTATTTTTGAATAATTCCAAGTGTCTGCATGAATCTATGTTTTACTGCAATTAATGCCTTAGATAACATGTCAGCAGTCATAATAAAATCATCAACATAAGTTTCAACAATAGTTCTCTTATTGTTACAATGACTTTTTATAAAAAACACAATGTTCAAATTTACTGTACCCTAAATTACACAATGTTTCATCAACTCTTTGTTACCAAAACAACTGCTTCAAGCTATAAACAGCCTTTTTAAACTTTAAACTTTACTAAGATCTTTAATAGGAACACCTGGTAAATACATAAAATGTATAAATAAGTAACCATTAAGAAAGGCTTACACTTAAAGCAAATAGTAACCCGGTTGAATGCCTTACCACTGGTGAGAATGTCTCTTTGTAGTCCACACCAGCTTTTTGAAACCTTTGGCTACGAGCCTTGCACAATACCGCACACTATTGTCACAATCTAATTTCTTTTTGAAATCCCATTTACACTGCACCACACTTGCACTATCTGGAGCACCAACAATGTCCCACACCACAAAGGACTGCAGCTCCTCTGCCATCGCCTGTAACCACTGTTGTTTCTCAGGACCACTGATAGCATCTGCAAATGTCAAATCATTATCTTCCTTCGACGTAGTGCATACATTAGCATATCCATATCTAATAGGTTTCTTTCTTTCTCTTTTTTCTTTCAGCTCCTGCTCAGTATCCCTCTGCTCAACTTTCTGCAAAATATTTGCCGGAAGGTCATTCTGGACCTCTTCATCCTGCATATTTTCTTTTTTTTCAACTATGGGGATTTCATCTAGGCTATCCATATACTCTGGTTCTGATTTTTGCTCTTCAGATTCCCCCACTGAATCTATGTTCTCTATGGAAACAGTCACAGTCTCTTTTTTCTTTTCCTGTTCCAATATCACAACATCTCGACTGGTTATTATGACATTCTTGACTGGATCATAAATTCTATAACCTTTGACGTTGTCACTGAATCCAACCAATATATGTTTCTTTGATTTTCTGTCCCATTTAGCCCTTTTTTCTTTTGGGACATGTGCCATTACTGGACTCCCGAATATCCTTATATGTCGCAAATCTGGTTTACTACCAGTCCATGCTTCATATGAAGTTTTTTCAATACCTGAAGCTAGAGATCTGTTCTTTAGGTATACAGCTGTATTTGCCGCTTCAGCCCAAAACTTTTTCTCTAAACCTGCTTCAAAAAGTAAGCACCTGGCTTTCTCCACGATCGTTCGGTTCGATCTTTCACTAAGTCCATTCTGTTCCGGAGTATATGGGTTTGTTTTTTGGTGTACAATACCCTCTTTCTTTAAGAAACATTCAAAATCTTTGCTGCAGTATTCACAGCCATTATCTGTTCTTAAGATTTTTATTTTCTTATTATGAAAGTTCTCCGCCATAGACTTAAATTCTTTAAAATATCCCAACACTTCGCTCTTTGCTTTCAGGAAATAGATAAATGTCATCCTCGTATAATCATCAATAAACAAGACAAAATATCTTGCACCACCAATCGACTTAGTCTCCATCGGACCGCAAATATCAGAATGAATAATTTGTAGTGTTTCTGTGGCTCGTGAACCTGCAGTAAACGGTAGCCTGGACTGCTTCCCTTCACAACATATCTCACAACTTGATTTGCTTGTTGTAAACACGTCTGGATAATCTAGTCCGTCCACTAATCCACAACGCTTCATTTTATTCATATCATTGCTATTTATATGGCCAAGTCGCCTGTGCCAAGTTTCTCCAGTCACTTTTGTTATTAAACATTTCTGTGTTTTCAATTTTAACTTGTAAACACCATCAATAAGTTCTGCTTCAGCAACTAAGTAGCCCATCTTATTTCTAATTAAACACTTATTGGGCTCAAAAACAACACTATTTCCATTCTTTATCAGTTCGCTGACGGATAATAGGTTAGTTGTAAGACTCGGGACGCACAAGACATTCTTCACAGTTATGTCGTAGTTAAAGCTTGACTTTATTTCCACATCACCTGCGCATAAGACGGGTACCTTTGTCTTATTAGCGATTATTATCTCCGGTAAATCGGTAGAATACGTAGGATTTTTCAACCAATTTTCGTTCGCGGTCATGTGTTGACTGGCGCCTGAATCTATATAAAAATCACTTTTGCTGAACGCTCCACTGAGGAAAACGATATTAAACGCAGTACTTTGCTTCAAACTATCTGTTTTCTTCTTCAAAAGTGGACAATTATTACGATAGTGACCAACTTCATTACATTTGTAACATTTGTTTACATATTTTGACGTCTGTCCGCCATTGACATTTTTAGTTTTCTTTTTCTGCCACTTAGCTATCAGCGCCGAATTACGTTCCGTTTCACTTCCATCTACTGGTTCCATATCAAGCAACTTCGATTTGATTGTATCCGTAGTTATTTCAATCCCGGAATGTTCAACAGCCATAATCATTGGCATGAACTTTTCTGGTAAACCGGCTAGCAACAATGAACCAACCCATTCATCGTTAATCTCGAAGCCCGTACTGCTTAAACGCTGAGATGTTTCCACAATTTGCGTCACATAACTCGTCATACTCTCACAATCTTCTAACCTGATAGATATGAGACGACGTAACAAAGTAATTCTCCTCGAAAATCCTGAATCGTCGAACAATGAACGCAACTTTGTCCACAATTCCTTCGTGGTCTTTGTCGACTTTATGTGCACAAAAAGTGATGAGTCGATCGTCAAAATTATTTTTGCCCGTGCTTTTGCATCTGCCGCTGCATCCAATGCTTCTGTTCCTACACTTTTCAAATACTTCTCTGCACCATCCAAAACCAATAGGTTTTCTACAGCGAACGCCCAATCGTCAAAATTTTCGCGTCCTTTCAGCTTTGGTACATTATTTATGTAACTGGAACTCATTTTCCGGCTTGCAAAACACAAAAATAACTAAAAATATACTATATTTTAGCCATTTAGTCTGGGCCCATAACCTATAAGAAAAAGACGGTTTGACTTTCAACAAACGACTGATTTATTTTAAATCTGAAATAAGAACATTGTACAAAAGAAGTAAACTACATAGCCAGACACTTTATGTTACAACCTTTTTTGATATCATTTCTAATAGATATTATATACAAGATATGCCAACACGGCACTGGAAGTACGTCAGTCGAATGTACATAAGTGTAGCGATTTCAATTCATACAGTTAATAGCCGCCGTGAGTGAGGCCGTCTATAGTTGTCACCAAAGTGCCGAGTTGTTTTGAGATTTCGAAAAAATCATATCTCCAAATTGAATAAAAATGATGGATTACATACCATAGGTATGTACATAAAACGTTATGTTAAATATTGGTACTTATATCGAATATTTCTTTTAACTTTTACTGACTGTTCCGTACTGAATTTGTTAGTGTGCCAAGTGTGCAAATGTGTGCCATTTGGTCACAGATCTCGTGACGCGCTGTGACGCGAGCGACCTCGAGCGTCAAACACTAGCTGTCTTTTTCACTATTATTATGGTATTAGTAGTGCCATCCCTTTTACATAATTCATCAATGTGTGATCGGTTTAATAAAACAAAAGATAAACGTGTGTGTGTTGTAGCTCGATCGGAATTCGGAACAGATTTTTTGGTTGATTTGTAAGGGCATAACGTATCTTTAGTTGAATGTCATTGCATACATACAAGATACGCGCGAAAAACATAACCCTTCCTTGGCAGTCGGGTAAAAAACACTTCATTTTAAAGTATTTCCTGAACAATAAAATATTTCCCGACGATTATTTATTTATTTATTTATTTATTTATAGGATTATCCACAAAATTACAAAAAACAGCAGTGATTACAGATTTAAGTCTTAAAAATAGTCTATTTGTAATTTTAATTACGGATGAACACAGCATGCGTATTTAGATGCATTAACATTGCACGTCTCTTATTTTTATAAATATGATGATAACAAGCATATTAAAAAATACTATATAATTATTATGATATAAATATACGATTGCAATACATATGTTATAAATATGATAAAAAATAAATACGATACTAAATGTGCAAATTGTGGAGTAGGTATGAATACCTAAAATTGTAATACCTGATCAGGAAATTTTGTAAGATTTTGGGTTTAAAACCCTATGAAACCCTTTTTAAATAATGCAAGCTTATCATGAAAAATGTCAATGGTCTCGTCTTTACTAAGGAACTCCTGAAATAGTTTGCATAGTCTAGGGATGAGAGAATTGCGTCCTAAGTTAGTTTTGAATTTTCTATGGGCGAGTAATGGTCTTGGATGTCGTGGAAAATTATATGGGATATAAAATGAGAAGTGTTGAAGTAGGTTCGAATTGTCAATAATGCTATTTAGTTGTTTGTACAAAAAGATCATGTCCTGCATTTTGCGTCTGTCAGACAGCGACATAAGATGCAAAAAAAATACACACATAATTGTTCAAGTTTTCACTTCTGTTGGCACTCCCGGAGTGCATTTAATTTTGTTTATTAGTGAGCAGTGTGTGTGTGCGTGTGTGTGTGCGTGTGTGTGTGCGTGTGTGTGCGTGTGTGTGTGTTCTAACTGTCACAGCTGAAGCGGCGCTCGCAGTCCCGCGGCGAGCGCGCGCGGTGGTCCCACAGCCGCGCGTTCTCCTTGCTGGAACGATGGGGGAGAACGTTTACTTGTTTTAAACTTATGAAACAAAATTACTGAAATGGTTAAATTAACAATGTAACATTATTCATATGTCCAGTTAAATAACATTCGATGTGAATGATGTGTTACTGAGGACATCGTGCGTTGTCTATTCTATCCGTCAAATCTACAGGACAGATGGACTGTTCGGTGATGATCAAGTACGACGCCTGCAGCAGCGGCGTGACCGATGCTTTGAAGTGGTAAAGCCGTTAATTTATAAGATACAAGCATTCCACGTAGACTGTGGTCTAAAGGCGTAAGTGTAATGTTACTTGACGAAGTAGAGCTCGAAAGCGGCCAGGAAGCTGGTGGCGGAGCGCGCGTGCAGCCGGCACAGCCGCAGCTGCTCGCACCGCTCCCCGGCCTCCGCCGCGACCTCGCGCTGCGGCTCGGGCTGCGGCTCGGGCTGCGGCTCGGGCTGCGGCTCGGGGCTGGAACATGCATTACAACTACACTGTGCGGGGCGCTCACACACTACTCCCGACTCATCAATTTTATCTGCAGATTGTTGCTCAAGGTCTCATATCGGACGAAGTTGAATAATATTATGTTTTACTGATGCATTTAATTAATAATTATGATGCATCCACACCTACTAATACATTTGCTATATATTTTGTTTTTATACTCAAATTTTAAATAGAGTTTAGAAAAAAGAAAATGTGAGTAACATAAATGAAGAAGAGATAAAGTATACCTTCTTCTCGTCCTCATTTTGCCACTGTCGTGACTGCTGCGGAACCCGCCGGCACTCGACGATGTGTCGATAAACCTTTTCCACAGCGAGCGGGCGAGCGGACTGAGCGGCGCCCGCGAGGTGGCCACTGGAACGTAGTAACAATAACCAATTGGGTATCAGCCGTACCTATTTCATATAGGCATCACTGATACACCTATGAACGTCATTTTTTGACTGTTCGGAAAGGTGCTTTGTCATGGAGGAGAAGAAAAGCATAAAGAAACTCTTCAGCACATCTTTTAAAAAAATATTAAGTAATATTGAAAGTTTAGGCCGTCAAATTGGCCTCATATAACATAAAAGTTAATGATGTACAGAAAAGGAACACTTAAGTAAAAAAAATATCAAAAGACGCTCAATTTAAGGCGCTATAACATTTTATATAATTAACAACTTTTAGAAATAAAATATGAATGCAAAAGTAAACGGTAAGTAGCTTAAAATTACATAACACTTTTTTGAAGGCACTATCGTTCATCAAAATACGCATTTTTTGGCGGATTCATCGTTAAACTGACTACTATTGTATGAACATTAATTGAAGTGGACAAATCCAGAGTGCGAGCGGGTCTGGCGTCTCGATGGGAGCGATCATTGTAATCTTTGACTGAACTGCGAACCTTCTTGTCTGCTGCTATACGTATATTTCTGAAGAGGCAGGGAGCTCATCGGAGCCACCGAACACGATACTACCGCCAACAACACTAACACCTTGACTTCCATCATGGGTTTGTCTAGTCACTTAGCTCCACCGTACAAACCTCCCGCTCTATTATATAGCATTGCAATGGACTCCCCTCCACTGTCCCACCACACCGACGTCGTCGCATTGACGTGAACCGCGTGTATTGATACGAAAATCAAACACATCATTTTAAATTAGATCTCGTTAACATACTCGTACTTACACCCGTATATACGAGTATAATATATACACAAGTCATTAGTGCCGGCGTCGCTCGGTCCCGTGCACTCCTCTTCCGCTCCGACGCACAGTACACAGCACAAATTGGCTTCTTGTTATGATTGAAATTCTCAAAATTCTTATTTCCTTTACAAAATGCCTAATAGCATTCACATAATATTTCAGAAATTGGATTAAGAGAGAAATAAACTGTGTCATCAATAAAAACCGGGCAAGTGCGTGTCAGGCAACACGCAATGTAGGGTTCCGAAGTAGCAAGTTTTTCGAATATTACTCTTTTATTACTTCATACACTAACATAGCCGCCAAAGCTTTTCTTGTATCAATTATTATTATAATCCACTAACACTACCACACACTAACTATGAGCAGTGATAGCCTAGTGGTTAGAACGTTGGTGTCCCGAACGCGGGGGCCCGGGTTCAAATCCTGGCACGCACCTCTAATTTTCAAATTTATTAATTATCACTTGCTTCGGTGAAGGAAAACATCGTGAGGAAACCTGCACACCTGAGAGTTCTCAAACTAGATAAAAACTTATGTTGGTGGTATATTTTTCTTCCTACCTCAAACCTTGGCAAACCTTACCCTTACTAAGCTATTACTACCTACTTATTCCATATGTCGGAGATCATATTATAATGGAACGTCGAGCCGAGCCAGGCTTGGATGTATTTTATTGTGAAGATGGCAACACTATGTGAATTGCCTACTGTCATTGGGACACGAAGATACATATTAAAATTTGATTTGAAGCTATTGACTTGCCAGGATAGTATTATGCTTAAAAAAATGTTGCTTATCGCTACAAAGGCATAAAGTATGTTCTTAATATAGGATTTTATTGTTGTAATAACAATCCCACCAAAAACATAAATGTAAAAAAGGAGAGCCAAGTTCAATACAAAAATTATGCTTAGCTATGGGCTTCGCCGCAAAAAGAATGGAGATCTAAATGAGTGCCAAGTTCTATGCAAAATCTAAATATGTATTTATAGGAACAAAATAACATTATGAACAAGTATTAAACTCTATTTCTTTGCTTTATTGGATACTTATAACAATTGATGTTATTTAAAAAAGTGAGATCTTAAAGTAGGTTAGATATGACTTGGCCAGTTTTCATAACATCAGTCATAAAAGTCAGTGTGATAAAAACTGGCCAAGTCAAATCTAACCTCCTTTTAAGATCTCACTTTTTTAAATAACAGTAATTGTTATAGGTATCCAATAAAGCAAAGAGTTTAATACATGTTCATAATGTTATTTTGTTCCTATAAATACATATTTAGATTTTGCATAGAACTTGGCACTCATTTAGATCTCCATTCTTTTTGCGGCGAAGCCCATAGCTAAGCATAATTTTTGTATTGAACTTGGCTCTCCTTTTTTACATTTATGTTTTTGGTGGGATATCATTACTTTTTGTAAAGAAAAATATACCCTGTTCACAAATCTTAGAGATTAAATTGACGTTTCATGGGTGGAAACGCGTAAAATTACGGGTGGGGCTGCGGTGCGGTCTACCACAGCTATGTTCGAATATCTATTTGGCGGACACTAGCGCCATTGATTAGGGTGGCATAACTCAGCAAACTTCACTCCGTTTACAACAGCCATGTTCATATACACAATAAAGGTCGTACTGAAAATCAGTAGCCATGGCTACCCTTTTTTCCCCTTGGGGAAAAATGC
This sequence comes from Thymelicus lineola, assembly GCA_963932265.1. NCBI lineage: Eukaryota > Metazoa > Arthropoda > Insecta > Lepidoptera > Hesperiidae > Thymelicus > Thymelicus lineola. The sequence continues at coordinate 21,463,088 of OZ010682.1, read as the reverse complement.
ATTACGCATACCACCCGGGCGCAGGGGGTACCCGAGTGGTTATGTGGGACTCCCGTATAGGCTAATGAGACCCACGGTATACCCACTAAAAACCCCCCCCATCTTCCTTCTCGCCGCCTTGTGACGGGGTTACGGGAACGCTTTCACACACATCCGCGACCCCGCCAGCGGCAGCCGCCCACAAGCGGCTCCATCGCGAAAGCCCTCCACGATGGGCGCACCAGATGGTAAGGTGCGCCTCCCCACTCGGCCTCCACCAGTACTGTAGCAGACTCCCCCCGAGTCTGCTACTAGGAGGCCATGGATACCAGATAACTGGTACCCGGTGAAAGATTAGGTCTGTGGTTCTTCCACCGACCACACCTCGGCCGCAGAGGATAGGGCAAGCAGCGCACCGTAATACCGACATGCCTCTTCTTCTGCGACCCCACCAGTGCCGTTTCGGCGGAACGGCCCCGCCAGCTCGTACTCCTCTTCTTCTGCGGTCCCACCTCCACGCGCGTCTGCAGCGAACTTGCTCAGCCCGCTGGGAGCGCCCTCCTCGGGCCAACCGGCGGCCCAAACTGGCCGGACCTGGTTGCCTCTTAGCTTCACCGTGGCTGACCAGTCCACGGTTACTAAGCCCCCCCCCCCCCGCCACGAGAAGGCGGGAAACCCCCGGGGGAGAGCTCGCGGCATATGCTGAGTGCGTACCTTTTTTGTTGAGCAGTGCTGCAGCAGGTTATGTCGATTTTATAACTTATAATATTTTGTAAATGATTTATTTAGTGTAAATTTTATAACTTGTTGCAGTGCCTAGCAAAATAAATAATTTCTTCAATATTCATATATCTATTTGTCACACACTAGCGCCATTTAGAAATGGCCATTATTGGAACCTCTATTTTTTGTAAGCAGCTGGAAACTTTTTCAACTTTCCTTTCATATGAGATGGCCCTCGTTTTACCTCAATACTCCATTCGCTGAAGTATGTCATATTGAGCCCCGCGTGCACAGAAGCCTTAGTGCGAGTTTTACGTGACATAACGGGCTCACAATGTAAATGCGAGTTGGCTAAGATTTGTATGAGACCGAAGCTTTTCTTTTCACTGCCGCTAGATGGCTCTGCTTCGGTCCCATACAAATTTTGGGACACCACTAATTTTTCGTTTTTTTTAATTTTTTGATTTTTTCCTACGCTTACACAAAATTACCGAGCTGGATTCCAAATTTCATCATTGTAGGTTATCTGGAAGTAGGTTAGATTTAGGTACTATATGTCAGTCAGTCAGTGCTAAAATTTACGACTTTTTCACCTTCATATCTTTGTAACCGTTTGAGCTAGCTTCATAAAATTTGGTCAAAAGTGGCACCAAGTAGTTCGTGTAATATTACACTCGGCGCTGGCTAGCCAGTTCCTTTGCTTGAACTTGGCTTGACACGCTGCCGCGTGTCTAGATGTTTTGTATGAACGTAGGCTAGCACTCATCTGATATATTTCAAGCATAAAGTCTGATGTACAAAAATTTAATAGATTAAAAATTGTATAAAACTCATTTTAACAGTTAGGGTGATACTTGTAATAAAAATCGACACGTACTATTGCCTACAAAATATGAAAAAAAATACTGACTGAAATACTTATAGTTCAATAATAATGAAGAAAAAATGTTTGTCAATTTTGTTTTTGCTCTCCTGAAAAGTTAGCATTTTACACATCCGACCTAATGCTTCTCATGTCCAGAACTGTATCAGTGATACCTACATGAATAAAAGATTATTCCGTTACATTTCAATTTCAATATTATAAAAAGAACAATATTTAAAAAAAAACATTATTAAAAAAACAATATTAAAAACAATATTCTAACAATACTTATTCAAAAGAAACAATATATAGTAAATAAGATAAATAATAATATTTTTTTCAAAACGAGCGTTTTTAAAAACGCGCGTGACGTTTTTCGTCACCTCTTGTGTCATCGCCACCGTGTTACAAACAATGATATTGTTACAAATCTTAAAATTTCACTCTCTACATTTTTTCCATTTATTTCATAATGCGCCTAAAGAAATATAACTTCAAAAATTCACAAAATAGGTTATAATATGACGAATTTACAAGGAAAACGATAAATTAAAGATATTTCCTGTCCGAGCGAACTGCGAAGCCGGAGCGATTACAAGTATTAAGTTAAAAAGATTTAAAAAAATTCAGTGCCTTTTTCTAACATAATATCCAAATTATTTATTTTTTTCAAACCATAGGAGAGGATCGAATTTAGATGACGTCAATGTGCCTGCACTGTGTACATTACGCATTTGTTTTGCATACTTTTGTTGTTAGGGTGCTTTATTATTTATTATACCACTTACATTGCTTATTGTAAGGACAAATAAATGCAGTTGGTACCGGTGGCAAGCGACCGCTCGCGCTGGCTGACACCTGACGCTCCGTGACGACGGTGAGTACCATGAGTACCGTGAGTACCGTGAGTACCGTGAGTACCGTGAGTACCGTGACGCACGAACGCGAACGCCGCTAACAGCCTATACATACAATACACACGGCGTATTTAAAACGTGCGCATAAGTACGTGCTGCAGACGCAATTCAGATTTCAGACGCAGAAAGTAAACCTTTGCACACGTTCAAAGATATTCTCGAATTGTAACGTTTATTAAACAGGCCCCTGGTTGTCATTCGTAAATATTTAGGCTTATAAGTATAAGCCGCGCCATTAAAGAAACGAATCAAAAATGACGGAAATTATCATTCCCCCTCACTCGCACGCTAAGGACAGGAATAACGTGCGAGTGAGGAGGAATGATAATTTCCGAGATTCGTTTCTTTAATGGCGCGGCGTATATAAACTAAAAAGCGATGTAAAAACAATCGCCAAACTAGTAATAAGTGTGCACCATTTGGTTACATTCCTCATATTGCCTGCGTAGGGTACTGCGATGCAAGTAGGGATTGCAATCCCGCAAAACGGGATCACGCATTCCCGCGGGATCCCGCTGCTTTTATTAATCTGCTGGATCCCGCAGCTTCAAAGCGCGGATCCGCGGATCCCGCAAATTAAAACTTTGGCGCTAAAACTTTCGCGTAAATCGCGAGTAGCACGAGCGTAGAAGCCAGTAAAACTAAACAGTAGGTATTATTAAACTATGCCAAACATTTAAAGATGAATAATATAACAAAACAGATTACTAATTGGCTTTAACCCATTAATGGCCCACTACTGGGTACGGGTCTCTCCTCTTGAGGAGGCCTAGAGCATACTCCACCACGCTGCTCCAGTTCGGATTGGTGGAGGGGTTAGTGGCCAACCCGAATGTCGGAAGTTTTCAAACCGCCCGAGGGCCTCCGACATGGCTTAACGACTGTTATCATATGATAACAACCGGGACCGACGGCTTTACGTGCCCTCCGAAGCACGGAAACGCTCAAGAATTTTTTGCCACTAGCGGTCACCCATCCAACTACCGACCGCGCCCGTTGTTGCTTAACTTTGTCGATCACTTAGAATCGACGCAAGCCGCAGGGCTATGAGCGATTACTAATTACTTATACTTAATTAATAAAAAAGAAATAATTTATGTTGCTTAATGTAAGAAATGTTTAATAAAAGTTGATTTTTACACAAAAATCTGAAGTTTAGATTTTATAACAACAATTTCAAAGTTGCGGGATCCCGCGGGATCCCGCGCGGGATTGAGTAATCCCGCATATCAATCCCGCGGGATTGAATGAGCTGCGGGATTGCAATCCCTAGATGCAAGACGCTTGGAACTACTAAAAAGGTTTCACAAATCACACCATTAGAAGCATAATAATATATCAAAAAGCAAGCAGCAGACTAGAGAAGGAATACCTACATATAAATAGTTAATAGCTCAGTCGGTAGTGACCCTGCTGCCAACAGACGGGTCGCGGGTTCGAAATGTTCAAATACCAGTCGGAGAAGCCATTTATGTGACTATGTGACAACTAATATTTCAATATCATCGTTGTCTTGGATTTTGCACTAATCTTCGCAAATCAGTGCGAACCAATAAACTAATATACTGTGCGAACATGTAAGATGTAAGGTGGGAATTTTTATTTAGAATTTTATAATAGGATTTACTTTATAGAGGACTTTTTATTTAATATATTAACTTTTTGCATCAATATTTCATTGCGCAAATATTTCATCATTATTTTATTGGACTGCATTATGATGATGATCGGTTAGGAAAATATTGTGTAATTAGTTAAGCTGACATTAAGAGAAAATTTGTATTACGTATTCACACATTTTACGTAATGATTTTTCTAGTACATAAATTATTTTATTGTTTTTCTATTGGTAAAATAAAAGAAACCAAAAGGAACCTTTCCTTCTAATGTAATCTAGAAACGACTGAACAAAATCGAGATGCTTCGCAAAGTAGTTGTTGCTATTCCCCGCAAGATGGCGTAGATGGCGCGTCTTTAGATAATATGGCTTATTAATTTTCAAAATTTTGGCTTGTAATATACTTACTATGAAAATTAATAATTTTAAATCAAAAGCTCAATATCTATTTTTCTGTCTATAAATTAATAATAAATAAAATAAAATAAAGCAATCGTATTTATATTTTCTTTAGGCATTGTCAATTGCATAACAGATGGCGCTACGTGTGTAGGACTGGCGCCGGCACCACCGCGTCCGTCACCGTGAAGGTTCGGGAATATTCTTGGCGCTTCTCGACAACAGATAGCGCTCGGAGGACTAGTATATAAACAGAGCGGCGCGCACCGAGCGCTCCAGTTCAGTCATAAATAAACAAACGATTCGTAACCAAAGCAACAAGAGCGATAACGAAAATGTCACTGGTTCCATATTGGCTGCGACATTTTAGGAATTTGGCGTACAGGGATCCCATCGCGAGGGCCCTGGAGGACCCGTTCACCGTATTCGCGAAGGATCCCTTCTTCCGGGACCCGCTCAAGTATATGAGACAGGTGACCGCGCCGCTGGAACAGGACCACGGCATAGAGGGGGTTTACTCCGACTCCGAAGTGAAGATCGACGGGAAGAAGGTGGAGGTTCATCTCGACGTCCAGAACTTCACGCCGGAGCAGATCCAGGTGAAGACGGTCGGCAACGAAATAATGGTCGAGGGCAAAAAGGAGGTGAAGCGGGAGGACGGCTGGACGCGGAGCCACTTCGAGCGGCGGTTCCTGCTGCCCGAGGGCTTCCCGCCGGAGCGGGTGGAGTGCCACCTGGACAAGGGCAAGCTGAAGCTGGTGGCGTTCCGCGCCGCGCCGCTGCAGGAGAGGACCATCCCCATCCAGGACAAGTCCGCGGCTGACGACAGCTCCTCCGTTAAAGATAGTGCTACCAAATAATAACCCAAAGTGATTTCTATTTAATCATAATATTATTATAATATTAATTCGATTTTTATTTAATGGTTTTCGATAGACGAATATGTGAAAAGAGTGATATAATTTATTATTACATTATTACAGACTGACTAGGGTAGATTTCCATTTCCGAAATAAAGTTAATTTTGTATATTGCACTGTGTTTCAGTTATTTATTGTCCGACCTTGTTCTGTGGTTTAAGGGTAAGCTAAGCACGCATTGCGAATTTTACAGCCGCGATTTTTTTCTAACGACTATTTCTATATCTATATCAATTTCCATATCAATATTTATATAATAAGAATGCTTGGAAATGACTAGCTAGGCAACCAGTTCTGCACAGGTTAGAGAATACCTATTTTTGTAATAGATATGTTTTATTTTTAAAAGATGTGCTGAAGAGTTTCTGTACGGATTTTCTTCTCCTCCATGACAAAGCACCTTTCCGAAAAGCTGGTAGATTAAAAAAGTGACGTGCATAAGAGTATCAGTGATACCTACATGAATAAAAGATTATTTCATTTCATTTCATATCTCACAGAATTTTGCGGTAAATATCGCGCGGTGAAAAATTGGAATGCGTGTTAAGCAATGATGTTTATTTATAATATCATTGGTGTTAAGCCTAATAACTGTTTTTTTCAAATTTCAAATTCAAAATAATTTATTAATATATGTAGGTATCATTGATACACTTATGCACGTTTTTTTGGTGCTTTGTCGTGGAGGAGAAGAAAAGCCTACAGAAACTCCTCGTCACATCTTTTAAAATAATGAAAAGCTACTTACCTACGCGAACTGGATGCGGCACTAATTTCCAGGTGTCTTTGTCATTAATATATTCATTTATTTTTATACCATAGTGTATCCCTTGCCTTGTTTAGCCATTGTTTAGCTGATCCCTTGTTTTTTATAAAATATTAGCTATTAGCTATTCCGGATATTGATTTTTATACGTATGCATTCTTAGGGTTCTGTATTCAAAACGGAACCCTTATAATAATACATATGTAGTTTCGTCACGTCCGTCCGTCCGTCCGTAGTAGGTATAGCGCAGACACAGTGTTAGAAAGGCTTTCTAAGAAAGCTGCAACTTTGCATGGATATATTGCGCGTGGCATGACATCGTCATGGCACGCACTTGGCCTGACTTTTTTTCAAATAAAAACAGGGTGTCCCATGCCTTGAATATTTTCATAGAAGTAATTATTCAGAAATTCAGAATGAAATAAATCGAAGCAAACTTTATCAATATTGACATCTACGGAACACAGGACACTATGCAATTAAAATGTCATTACGTATGTCCGTATGTCGTGCCTGAAGGGCGCCCGCGGCGGAACTACTGTCTGTGTGGTCTGACGTGAGGCAAGTGCTTGTGACTCATAGTGTACACCTCGAGAGGAACACACACACCACACCCTGGAGGTATGGGAGCCGTGTGCCTGGTGCCTGGTGCCTGGTGCCTGGTGCCTGGTGCCTGGTGCCTGGTGCCTGGTGCCTGGTGCCTGGTGCCTGGTGCCTGGTGCCTGGTGCCTGGTGCCTGGTGCCTGGTGCCTGGTGCCTGGTGCCTGGTGCCTGGTGCCTGGTGCCTGGTGTACCAATACACTTTAATAACTATATCGTAATCGTTCGTATTCTTATCGTAATCGTTTTTAATAATACAGATGGAAATCAATTATTTTTAAACTATTTGCGCATACTTAGCTAGGTATCTTCTGAAACCTTAAATTAAATCACAGGTTAAAATATTATTATGAATCCGGCGACTATAATAACATTAAATAATTCCTGAACAATATCAATTGGGACTCGTATTTGTCAGGGAATCAGGGATACCCATAGAAAATGCCGTCAGTAACTTTTAAAAATATAAAATTTTATATGAGGTCATTGATAATTTTGTGCCTCATAAATTAATCACATCTTCGTCAAATCATCCATGGACCATGGTATACTGTGCCCTTGAAAAAAGTAAAGAGAAAAATTCAAATACCTATCTTCGAAAATATCGCAAATACGGGAATACTGCCGAATACGACTTTTTTTCTCTTTTACGCCAGAGAGATAATAATAAACTCGAAACAAATTGTTATGTCGTATCTCCAAAATTGTGAATACTCAATAATAAAAAATCCGAAGCTATTTTGGTCATTCGTTAAATCAAACAAAAGTGGTTCTGATGCTCTGCCCATTTCCTTATCATACGAAGGTCTCACGGCGAACACAACGCACCCTCAGTGGAAAAAAAGCATAAGTCGTCTCACGTTGAATTTTAGTTAGTAATATGATTCGAAAGAGGGATAAAAGCTGCATTGAAAAGAAGAAAGAAAGAAGAAAGAAGAAGAAATTGTAATGTAAATTCCTTTGACTTACTTACTGACATTTGAACAGTTTTTTTGTTCTCCTGTAAAATTGCAATTTTCTGCAAATTATTTTCAGTCGACATTTTTTTTGCCTTCTGAGAGTCCTGATACACTGTCCAACACCTCTTTATCTGACTTTAGTTTTAATAATATAATCTCTGACATAGAGATTGATACCCAGACTATCAATAAATAGCTACGATCCCTCGATTTATCGAAAGGTTCCGGACCGGATCGAATATCACCTTTATTCGTTACCAATTGTTCAAAAATTTATCAAAACCGCTATCGATATTATACATATAATCGCTCTGTATCAGACCGTATCGTTCCTAAAATTTGGAAGTGTGCGTTTATAACTAAAATCCACAAAGGAGGCTCCAAAAGCGAAGTAAAAAATTACAGGTCGATTTAAAAATTATGTTTATTTGCAAAAGTTTTAGAGCGAATAATCTACACACTTAGAGCGAATAATCTAATATAACAGTCTATCGGTTACTTTTACTTCCGAACAACATGGATTCCTCAGAAATCGTTCAACAACCTCTAACTTGTTGTCATTCGTTGAATATACCACATTAAATTTGGGACTCAGGTGGTCAAGTTGACTCAATATTTACAGACTATATAGCAAATGTTTTGACCGTATTGATCACACCATTCTTCTGCAGAAATTATTTGATGCCGGAATCCACGGAAAATGTTGATGGCTATATTAAGAAATTATTCTGATTAAATTATTTACTGTTAGTAAAGTAAAACAACTGTGCATCGCGGTAGTGGCTCCCGTGCTACTGCAAGCCGTGACTCGGTCGCCCTGGACCCTGGAGCTGCCGCGAGGGGGGGGGGGGCTTGGCTCCCGGCTGTCCGGTGCCGTGGTCTGGTCCCCGCTCGCCGCAGTCGGCTATACTCACCACTGTCACCACCTCCACACCACTCTCCAGTCGCCAGTTCTTCAGTCGCATTTCTCCGCCGCGGTCGGGCGGTCGAGTGGTCGGGCGGTCGGGCGGGCGCAAATGGTGAACCGTGTCTTTACATAGTATGTCACATGATTTTTATCCAATTAAATTCAGTTATTATTATTTTATTTATTTGGAATAACAAATTTTAGTTTTATTACCAATTAGCTGTTGCCCGCAGCTTCGCATACGGAACTTCTTGCAGATTTTTGAAGTAAAACTTCTTTAGTAATACAGATTATTATTCGGACATTTAAAAACAGAAACTATAGAATGTTGTGAGTATAAGTATGTGATACATATAGTACACTTTTTAACACCCGACGCAAAACGAGGGGTGATATAAGTTTGAAGTATCAGTGAAAGGATTTGATTTGTGTATTGTGAATTTATTTAATTCCGCAAACATATATTAAACCCTTTTGGACCTAACAACCTACCAAAAATTAACATTAAGTACATTAGTTTTACTTCAATCGCGCGTTAACATTACAAGCACATGTTTTTTTTAACGGTGAATTTATGTTGAAGTACTTAAAGTTACGCATTTATAATATGCTAAAACTCACGATACAATCACAAAGGATTTCTCCGGGAGCAGATTTTGAAAATAAGCAATATTCACATTATTTTTTTATTTTTTTCTTTGTTTGTTGCTTTGAAGCAAATCGGTTGATGTTTAATTTTTTTTCGATACAAACTTTCATCGTGTTTTCTAGGGAATTTTTTTTAATTTTCCGGTAAAAGTTTTCGTAAATATGACCCGGAGTATGAGTAAAAACTTACCAATTTTCAACGAAATCCGTTCTTTTTGTGCTCTAATAATTGAAGTGCCCCCTAATCGATTTTTTGTAAAAATATTCAGTGTATAGAAAAATTACCCTTTTAGTTTTATTAAATAATAGTATGGAAGATGATTATTCCATACTTCGTTGAGTAAATGAAAATGAAAAATTGAAGATAACTTACTTTTGTAGCGTTGAAAATTAAATACAAACACTTGCAGAGAAGGCTGGAATCACTCGGCGTGACTCCCAAACCCTAATTTACAATGACGGCAGTGGCGCAGTGGCGGGCAGGAGTTCAATCAAAATTAAACAAAAACTGTTTTGCTAACCATATTGTGTGGTATGTCAAATGAAAGGGCTTGTTGTAAGGATCTTAAATATATTTTTGTTACAGTTCTACAATGGATAGTTTTAAAATTATCCAAAAAAGAACGAAAATTAAAGTCAAAAATTGTCCATTCCCGCTCTTATCTCCGAAACTACTGACGCTGGAATTTCGAAAAAAATACAGAGAATAACTTAGTTCTTTATTCAAATATTACAGGAAAATTAATAAGAAGTCTATGATCTTAAAAAAACTACAAAAATAAATAAATAAAAATATCGGTAAATACATAATCAACGTACAACCCTCTCCACGCGAATTTAACTCGCGCTTGTCAAGTTGATTGTTTGTAATTATGTATGAGGCATATATTAATTTTCACATTTCTGATCATTTATAATTTTTTACCATTTTAACTTCAAAATTGACAAAATTTCCATAGTAACTTTTACTCCCTTAATTAACCCTTTAAGGGATGATTAAAAAACAGTATACTTCTTAAGTATTCCGTTTTTTAACTTTTACTCTTACGTACTTTACGATACTTAAATTTTAATCTTTTAACTTCAAAAATGACGAAGTTGCGTACTAAGTTCCATCCCCTAAATTAACCCTTTTCCAAAAAATGTGTTAAAGTTAGCTTTTGTTCATAACTATACACTTACGTAAAAATTTCATATTTATAACTCTAAAACTGACGAAGTTGGTTTGTATTAAAGTGACTTCCAATCCCTTTTTTTACCCCTTAGGGGATGAATTTTCAAAAATCCGATAGCCTATGATATGATATATAATGTGGCTTTCTATTGGTAAAAGATTTTTTTAATATTACGTAACCATTGTAAAAACCCAATTTTTTGGATGTTTATAGGTGTTTACGGGTGTTTATTGGGTTTTTACCAAAGCACTGGGTTCATCTCTAATCTCATCTAATCTTACGTTGGGGAAAGGGGGGTCCCAGCGAATCTCAAGTATTTTTTTTTTACAAGAAACAGAGTGAAGAAATTGGGAAAAAAAGGTTCCTTCTCTAAAATGTAAAATATCACCATCTAAAACAAAGTTCATAAAATGAAAATATAATGAAAAATCAATTTCGATTTTTTCCCCAGAAGTCTATCGAGTATGCACACTAGAGAGTGAAGAAATTGGGATAAAATAGGTTCCTTCTCTAAAATGTAAAATATCACCATCTAAAACAAAGTTCATAAAATGAAAATATAATGAAAAATCAATTTCGATTCTTTTTCACCAGAAGTCTATCGAGTATGCACTATGCACACTAGAAACACATAATTATTTTGAAAACACAGACGTGTCTCTTCACCGCCAAAAGGAGCCCGCTCACCTTGGCTCCTACTTTCCAGAATGTGTCCTTGGACTATACCGACTGCCTTCAGTTGTTAGGAGTTGAGAAATCCTCCAAGCTTAACTTTGGGCAGTTCATCGAATCCAAAGCTAAAGCAGGTGCAAGGAAACTTGGCGTCCTTGCGAAGGTGCGGCGGTACTTCACACCGAGGCAACTTTTAACCTTGTACAAAGCTCAGGTTCGGCCATGTGTGGAGTACTGTTCTCACATTTGGGCAGGTGCAGCCAAATGTCACCTTTCTGCTTTGGATTCGATGGAGAGGCGTGCGAAGAGGCTCATTGGTGACCCAGATCTGGTTGAGACCAGTTTGCAAAGTGTCAAGCACAGGCGCAGAGTAGCCAGCCTCTCGGTTTTCTATAGGGCACATTTTGGTGAGTGTGCGCAGGAATTATTTGAATTGATTCCCCCTTCCCCCTTCCACCATCGAACGACACGACGTACGGCGGGTATCCACCCTTACGTCGTTGATATCCCGCCGGTACGGACGTCGCGGTTTGCATCGTCATTCATTATGCGCACCGCTAAGGATTGGAACAGCTTGCCTGCGTCTGCGTTCCCGCCCACCTATGACGTGGATGACTTCAAAAAAAGAGTGAATAGGCTTCTATTAAGTTAGTGCGCTCACCACCCTGGACCACATCTCCACTTACCATCAGGTGGGATTGTGGTCAAGCATTAACTTATTTTAAGTAAAAAAAAAAAAATACATGGGGATGGGGTTGAGCCAAATTTCAGGCCATCTTACTAGGGAGGAGGGGGAGGGAGTCCGAAAATCTCCAAAAATATTTCACGTAATTAATGGACGCCCCCCTTCCTGTGGAATTATTCCACGAGTAAAAATACAATCGGATTAGTATTGCCGTAGCCTCGTAGGCAAGAGTTACTATAGTCAATGTAAACCTCTACGATAATGTACCTTTGGCAATGGGAGATCTCCCGCCAGGCGAGGTGTGTTGCCTGGGAGGCGGCCGAGCCCCAACTGTCGTTGTCGGAGCATTTGTATATATCTAGCGATCTTTGAAAACTTCGATAGCGTGATTCAGGGCGAAGTGACGTCACCGTGTGACGTGTGTGCGCTGTCGCCACATCACCCCCCTGCTCAGACCGGAGGTCGATACACCTTCTCGATGGTTCAGCCTTCCGTGATCCTCTATCTTCGGTGAGTCGAGATGTGAGGTCGATGTGCCCTGGGATGCCCTCTATCCGCGGTGAGTCGGGATGGGAGGGTGGTACGACCGATGCGGAGGGCGAGCGGTGCGCGCTCAAGCCGTCCGTGTGGCCGTGTGGGCATTCGCTGGCCGGGGACAGGAAGCGTCGTCCGTCGCTGCGATGCGCCCGGTGAGTCAGCGTGGCTGGTGTGCGGTCTGTCGAGAGGTCGCTGCAGTCCGTCGGGTGTGAGCGGTGAGGTGAGGGGGGAGTGATGCCTGCTGCCGCTATCGGTGCACAGAAGGGACGTGTTCTTGTCGAGGGTCACCAGTTTGGCAAAGGGAGATCTCCCGCCAGGCGAGGTGTGTTGCCTGGGAGGCGGCCGAGCCCCAACTGTCGTTGTCGGAGCATTTGTATATATCTAGCGATCTTTGAAAACTTCGATAGCGTGATTCAGGGCGAAGTGACGTCACCGTGTGACGTGTGTGCGCTGTCGCCACATACCTTTTTTTGCAACGGTGGCAGAAGCAAAAAATGTGTGTAAAAATGATCTGATGCATTTTTGCTGAATTTGCTCCATTTTATTTGATTAACGAGATTAACCTATTAACACTGTTTTACGATTACAGAATAAAAAGGGAATGGAATAAAACAGAAACAAAATTAAAAAGTAATCCAAATGGCGATAAATCCTTTGCGATAATAACGGTCGCCGGTCGCAAGAACTCATTCGAGTTTGATAACATCGGTCGCGGCGGCGCGGGGTCGCGGTGTGGGCCCAGTGGACCCCGCCAGCGCCACCCCGCGGGGGCAGTGCGGCCCACCGTCCCGGGGGTCGAGACCAGAGGAAGGACACTCTGCCCCCCAACGTTACGGCTCATTTTAAAACGTGGGTGGAAGCTGGCCGACAAAGTCATCTATAAACACACTTGCATTTTAGTCGAAAGAATACGAATCTTCATAACTGAACACTTCAGTAGTAGGAAAACGTTCAGAAAACTACTGTGAGAACTCTTGATGACTGTTCAACAGCTGCCGTCAATGATATTGCTGCCGTATTGTCTGTGTCCCGGTCCCGGCGCGTCACCGGGGCGGCGCGGCGACATCGCGTTGCTAAGCTAATGTATTGTATTTAGTGTGTGTTGTGTACACAACTACACACTACCCGCTATCTGCCCTCGGACTAACTGTAAATATTTGATCGAGAGCCACCCCCCCCCCAGTGCCCCCCGAGGGAGATCCTCCATCACGTTTATAATACATCTATGAAAAATTTACATATTAGAAAGCTACTTTATGAAACCTGTTTCGTATCTAAAATGTTTACTTAATATAATGACATCACTTGCGAATTACGTTCGGGAAGCTGCGAACGTACCTTAACTTTGCCCCATTACGACTGGTTGTCGTTACTATCGGAGGCTTATATAAACTCAGAACAGTATAGGTTAATAAACTATAACTCATTCACTTAAAAACAATCAGAGCATTAGAGATATTGAGCGAAAAGCAGTCTACATCAATATCATGATCCTTTTCCCGCCTCTGCTCAGTTATCCACTGTTATAAAAAAGAAAATGTGTGCAATTCACACGTGGTAGAAGTGAAACTTTCCAAAATTTTGGTTTCAAAATAATGAGATGAAAAAGCAATAAATCGAATCTTAAAGCAATAAATCGAAGCGCCATCTATGAATACAACTTAGCACTTTTTAAAAATCTATCTAGCAATAAAACGAATGTTCTATCTTATTCCTCGCGCCATCTATGAATACAACTTAGCATTTTTACTGTCTGTATAATCGGTTGGTCGATCGACAGAATGAAAGAATGAAAGAATGAAATTCTTATTTTTTGTTGATAAATTCTTTGAAAATATTTAAAAGAGCATTTGAAAGTATTTAAAAACAGTATAAAAATAAAACTAAAAAAAAAACTAAAAAAAAATACTTCGAGACGCGAACCTGCGCATCAGGTATTGTGTATCTACGTCCTGACCATTGAGCTACGTAGAAGTTAAGTTGAAAGTCGAAATTAGCGGTTATATTATCTTACCTGTCGTTGCATCCGGTTTCAAATCACTAACGATTCTAAAGAAGTTTCACTTCAAAAACGCGATTTCTTACTCTTACTGCCTTTACCACCTGAAGGTACTCCCAGCTTAGGTTACATTAAATTTTAAGATAATTTTCGCATCAGATAGTGGTCATCACGCTTAATTTCTACATTTCTGGAGCATGTAGTTCAAAAACGGTTGGAGATATGAAAAAGTGTACAGAAATTAAAGTTATAGAGAATTTTATAAGCTTTCATTTAATTTCAGGTTATTTTTCGCTACAACGCACCGTTTTTGAGATATTGGTAATAAACCTAAAATTGAGACCTTTGTCCCTCCCCCTCCCTCCGGCTCGCCTCTTAGACGTGGGGACTTTAAGCACCCTGAATGTTTCTGAAGAAACTGCTTAGGTTCCCACTCACGCACTCTATACCCTCTTTTCAGTCATTCCTTGACTGGACTAGTTGTACATATTGTAATTAAGTAGGAAAAGCGAGACATACCTTTTTTAACCGACTTCAAAAAAGGAGGAGGTTATTATATCAATGCATCGCGTACATAATATATCTTTCTATCTTATACATTGCTATATTTTACAAAGTAGGGGCAGGAAGTGTTTTACCTGGTGCTCGTCGGGTTTGGCAGCTCACGAGCCACACGTGGACATGAAGTCGATAACGGACCTGTGTTGCCGACTGTACTGAGAGTAGTGAGAGTGAGAGCGGTGAGAGCAGCGAGAGAGACCGACTCGAGCGTGTCGTCGGTCGCAGCTGGCAGCTGACAGCTAGCAGCACGAGGCACGAGGCACGAGCGCAGTGCTCCTCCGCGGTGTGGCGCTGGCGGTACTAACCGGCGGACACGCTCGGAGTTGGTCCGTGTGAACTGAATCTGGAACTCGAGATGACACCTTCGTCGACGGAAGCTCCTATGGGTAAGGTTGTGGTGTTTCTTATTTTATTATAATACATGTACAAAATACAAGCCGAAAAGTAACAAAAATATATTTAGGTGAGGTACTTTACTGGTTCATATTTTTTTGTTGGGCATTCGTAACTTACATAGAAAGTGACTTGATAACGCAAGACAACGTCTGGATAGTAGTGTAGATAGTTTTAAGAGACTATTTTATTGTGATTTCATTCATAATTTTTTTTGCAATCTTATAATAAAAATGTTAAAGGATGGTTATTGTGGTGGTAGAACAAGCAACCAGGAGCCTAAGTCATACAGCAGGAACAATTTCGAAAAGTGTTCAAATTTATCTATACTAATATTATAAAGAGGAAAGATTTGATTGTTTCTTTGCATTGAATAGGCTCCGAAACTACTGAACCGATTTGAAAAATTATTTCACTGTTGGGAAGCTACACTATCCCCGGGTGACATAGGCAATATTACGAGTATATATTTTTTTAACTGTTTTTCCCGAAGCGAAGCAAGGGCTTTTTCCTAGTATTATATAAAAGACGAAAAAAGTACATGTTTAATATGACATGTGTGTATTACAGTTGTTAAGTTTGAGTCGAGATTTGGTTAAATACATATATGCCCCGAAAAGTACAACAATTTTCGACAGCCGACAATCGAATACGAGCCCTCTGATGGGAAACGGTCGGCGTGGTCGCCGTCGCCCGTGGACTGCAGTGGACAAGAAGGTCCCGCCCATACTCCCAGTCAGAACTCGATGACTAGTTTCGTGGCTGACTGGAGCAAGGGGTGGGAACTGGGAGTCAGGGAACTAGCCAGTCTGATACTCTATCACCAGTAGCACCACGCATCGGTATTCGTCTGAGCTCAGCACTCAGCCCCGTTCCGACACTACTGGTGCCCTGGGTGCCCTGGGTGCCTGGGTTCACTACGAGCAGAACAAGTTAAAACTATGTTGCTACTTCCAATCCAATACTTATCAATAAAATTCCAACACTTATAAATGTAAACCAACTCTCGGCTGGGCGTGGACTGATATCGCCTCCGCCTGAAAGCACCGTTACTTAAATTGTAGATACCCCCATGTTTATCTGTAGCCAGCCCAGCCACTAGCCACTAGCCACTAGCCAGTAATAAATGAATGTTTTCGTGCCGTTCGGGTCAGCATGTGGATTGTGGGTAGTTACACAGGAGATGGGCGCACCTAATATACATTACATTACACATTAAGACGGAGCGGAGCTGTGTAGTGTGTGTACACACGGCTTGTTATTTCTAGCTCCCAACTGTTATTTATTATCTCAAATATTTGGAGCCGAACGAAAATATTGAAAGCGGCTCGGCCGAGTGAGGAGTGTGTTGTTTCTAATTTATTTAGTCCAGACAACCGACAACACACGAACACTGAGAATTCAGCAACCTGATAACGGTTTGCAGGCATCTTCCCGCAGCTCCATGGTGGTGAAGTGGTGGTGGTGGTGGTGGTGGCGAACACTGCTACGCGGCACAGTTCATTTTTCATAATCGCGGGCTGCAGTTCTCAGCAGCACCTTTGATGCTAAACACGAGGCGGTCAGATCGTGTGGTGTGACCGGTGTGCTAGTACTGCTAGTCGACGGTCCCGCCACTCCCCCCACTCCCCCCACTCCCACCGTCGTGCACTAGCTCTACCTCTCGTTACTTTACAGTGAAACTTATCGTGGATGCGAGATTTAATTGTATTTTCTATACTATGCTCCATGCATGTTCTGCACTGTTCGTGAAAATAGTTGAAAGAACTAAAATAAAATAAATTCCCAGACGCGACGACCCCGACACCAGTAATGGATATTGAGTACAATTCTTGTATATTGAACTTGAAGGACTTGCCTTTGTTCTCACTCCGACATGCCTGCGTCATGCCGCTGTGTCTCTAAATGTATCTCAAACATACGTATTCCCTTGTCATGAAGTCCCCGTCCATCGTGAGCGCGTTTTGCTGTATCTTGCAATTGAAAATAATTATAGAAGTAATTTTTAGTCAAGTGTAAGCTCAATTAGAGTAAAATTTCTTCTGAAATGGATTCGGAGAATATCGCGTGAGGAATGAAAATGACCGACGAGCGTTCCTTTTAACAGCAGATGACAGCAACCCGACCCGAAACAAAAAAAATGAAAATGTAATTGGTACTGCGACAATAGTTGTTAAAATGTTCCTGGTGTGTGGAGTGTGGAGTGAAGGATCAGGAGAGTGGTGTATGTATGGTGTGTGTGGCAGGTCTGTCGCTGCTGGCGGGCGCGGAGCGGGTGGCGGTGCGGGAGCGCGCGGCGGGGGGCGCCACCGGCAAGTACGTGGTGGTGTCGCCGGGGGGCGCCGCGCTGCTGTACGCGCGCGAGGACGCGCCCCTGATGTCCCGCCTGCTGGGCGGCCGCGCCAGGCCCTTCGAGATCGACGTCTTCGATACACAGGACAAGGAAGTGAGAGTTTTCATCATGGCGAGTTGCATGCACACAGATAATAACGACAAAGATCAATCTTTTAAAACAGCGCAGAACCCCGTCATCGCACGAGTCCGTCACGCGTTGCAATCTCGAAAATGGGACACATAATATTACCTAAAGTCCGGATAAAGATTGACTGGTCATCCTTCCAACCTTTATTCTGAGCCTGCAACTTGTATTAAAACCGTTTTGTTATTTCTTTCTTTTTATTTTCTCTTTCTTGAGCGACAACGCATCAGTGATGCCTTTAGTGTAAGGTGTTGCTGGTGTCCATGGGCGACGATAGCCACTTACCATCAGGTGGATCGTCAGCTTGTTTGCCGGCTACTTCCTTAAAAAAATGAAATAGGCTTAAATTTTCAACCCATTAGGTATTAGCTCAGTACAGCTCACCTAGCAGAGGTCTCTCCTCATAATTGAGGAGGCCTAGAACAGGTGCTCTAATGTGGATTGGTTGAGCTGAAGGGGCGTTGACCACAAAAGTTTCGAAATTATTTCATGCCACCTGAAGGGCTACGACATGTTTTAACAACTACTATCTAAACGTTAACAGCCGGTACCGACGACTTTACGTGTCCTTCGAAATACGGAAGCGCTCAAGAAAATTTTGGCCACTAGCTGTCACCCAGCCAACATCCTATTGCTTATTCGCTCGCTCCCTATGACACAAGCCGCGGCACGTTGTCACGTGCAGCATTCAATAAGATTTTGAGTAACTATTAACGCAACACACCACAGTACAGTGCAGCCCCTCACTAGGACTCCTTGTGTCGTGCACGAAGACAGTAGTAACACATGCACCCAGAATGAGGATTCCAATCTCTGTAACTTTAATTTCTTAAAATTTCTGTCTCGGTGGGAAATGAACCCAGGACCAGATAGATTTTTCCAAGAATGTTTCAAAAACAAAAACCTCTTATTAAAAACAAACTGACTATACGGACCTATTATCGAATTCGAATGTCGACCTCAGTCGAACAGGTCGAACATTACGTGATTCTGACGAGTTAACAGCGTCATGCGAGGGGCGCCCGCCGCCCCGACTGGGCGTGGGCCTCATCTTACCCCTTTTAAATCAGTCCAAATGTTCGATCGCTATGATATAAATGGCTTTTCTCCTCCCATTATAATCACTTCCAATTACGTTTGAGCAATGCCGTTTAGTTTCAATCTACTTTTGGTTATCACCAAGCTTTAATACAATAATATTTTTCAAGTCTATTATTACCCGTATACTTACTGCTGCCGATTTATTTTTATATTATATTATAATCTAAGTACCGGTATATGTAATTCTAATTAGGTATGGTATCTACAGGTACTGATCTGACATTGAAAATCTAAACTGCGTTGAGTTCAGTGTTGATCGACATAATGTCACCTGTCCGCTTCCTGCTTGTGTTGACATTCACAGAGTACTCAGAGTATACTTTGATATTATCCAACACGCGCTTGATGCAATTACCACCCAGTTGGGTGAGTGCCGGGACTGTCAAGGAACAGTACCTAGCCTACGATCGGATGATGTTTCACTATTTTCTCTACATCAGTTACAAAAAAATGAGGAGGTTGATAAAATTCGGTAGTAAGTATATTTAAATGTTGTAATGCATGTGATGTGATGTGATTGTGAGGTGATGAAGCTGCGGCGGCCGTACTCGGTGGGGCAGGACAAGCTGGAGGTGGTGGTGGGCGGCGCGCTGGCGGCCGTGGTGCGCCGCGAGCTCACCTTCTTCAAGCCCGTGCTCACCGTCAGCGACGCCGCCGACCGCCCGCTCTTCAGGGTCAAGGGGCCCGTCTCCACCTCCGGGGAGTGTGACTTTGAGGTATGTATTAACGGACTTGCCAACGACGTAACTTGCAGCACTGGACCGTCGGTTCAGTGTCCCATATTTACGATTAAATCAAGTGATTCCCCGGTAGGCGTCATTTACAGGCGTTATTACATTATCATAATATTATTTTCTGTGATATTAACACTGCAAGAAAACAAAAAAAAAACATTATGCAAACAGGTAGTTAATACTGTTATCCACAAGACAATCACACAGGCACCTCAATAAACCAGACAGTACCTAGCTCACCAAGCGTAGCAATAGCAACCTCCAAAACAAAACACCTGGCGCCTGAACCTTGGCCGTTGTTCGGCACCGACTCACCGTCTCGCCGGGCAAGGACGTTTTTTGATGAGGTTGAATTAGATCGTAATGGTTCGCAAATCGGTTTCCAGGTGTTCTCCATGTCGAAGGAGCGCATCGGCGTGATCGGCAAGCGCTGGAGCGGCGCCGCGCGCGCGCCCGACGCCGACATCTTCGTGATGCGCTTCCCGCCGGAGCTGGACGTGCGCCACAAGGCCGCCCTCATCGCCACTTGCTTCCTCATCGTACGTATCGACTATCGACCCACAACATATTATCATATTATATTCATTATTTATTATTACATAAATTTATAATTTGGAGGTCTATGTGGTGTACTGTATGGTGGCTGTACGATCTGTTTCACAGCACCGCCCCATTTTGGTCGACCTTGGGGTATTGTGTGATATGCATTTACCGCGAGTTAGGTTAGGTTAAAAATGGAATAAAAATTCCCCTTGAAAGCTTTAAGAAAATTAATAATAATGGCATAACAATGAAAACCTAATATGTATTCACATGAATACGGATTCCGATCCGTTGAGGAGTTGCATATTTTGTCTCCGAGGCCTTTAGATGGCCCTTAAGATGATAAGACCTTAAGATGGTATAACGATAACGGTAAACGCCGTTCAAATATTCTCATTCATTGAAATTATTTCATCTCCAAGTCATCGGTTTAAATATTCCTATCCCCTGAGAAGCATCATTCCCTGATGGTCATTATGTGCAATGCCGAAGTTACCTGCAACAAATATCGTTAAACATGGTTCAAATACTCCTGTCCTAGCCTGAGTTACATATTTTGTGTCATCATCAGACGTTCTAGAAATCTTATTATCTCTAATTAAAGAAACGTAGTCCGTCAGGTGGCCGGCTACCGGCACATTGACCTACACTGGGAAAAGCTCTATTAGCTACTACTCTATTAGTGTAATGTATATAATAATATGTAATAATATATAATAATAATCATATTGTTTGTTTACACCGAGAAATCTAAATATAATTATGAAGGTGTCTCCGTTTACCGATAGCGAAAACCTGAATAAACTGTGACCTATATCCATCCATCAGCCTTTGGAGGTCCACTGCTGGACATAGGCCTCCCCTAACTTGCGCTACTCTGACCGGTCCTGAGCCTTCTGAATCCAGCGGATACCCGCTGTCTTCTTCAGGTCGTCGGTCCACCTGGTCGGGGGGCGTCCTATATTCCTTTTTCCGAGGCTACCTATATACTATACTCAAATTTTTTGTTCTAGGATTTTTTGATCTTCGACAATTGACCGAGGTGGAAGCAAGCAAACCAATAGAAGAAACATCTAAATTTCTAAAAGTTTAATTAAAATAGCAATTTTATAAAATAATTAGGTAGAGTTCTCAGCAGAAAAGTTGTCTACATACAACAGTACCTACTAATGTTCTTAATTCCTATTAATAATGTTATTTGTAATTTAAGTAAGTTTTTATTTACGTCAATGCATTTATGATGGATTTCTAGTCGATTTACAATTTTAAATTTTTTTGTTTAACGTTGTATGATTTAAAATAATATTTATAAAATGTTATTATAAAATAAGTACTACTTGAGACAGGTGGTAATTAAATTAATTTTGAATAACTGGTAGATACATCGTTTTGATAAACAAATACTTAATAATTTTCGAAATAAATATAAAACCTGAGTTAATTCGTCCAGTGTCTTAAGTCTACTTCTAGTGTACTTTATTCACCTATGCACCCAGGTGATTTAAATCTACTGATAGAGGTAAATTGATATAAATAGACTTAATTCACCTATCATTTTAGTCAATACAAATGCAACTAGTGATGTTGGAATGCTATTCCGATTCGATTTTTTATAGCCGTATTCGGGTGGCTTAGAATACTAATCCCACCCCACGCTGGTTGGATGTCGTAAGATTGAAAGATTGAAGAACGTCTCCGGCGCTGCAAGAAGTGTAGCTCCTCCACTCTTGCGTAACAAACTGCAGGCACCATGTGAGCTGAAGCGGCTGAGGCTGCCCGAGCAGCGTAGGCGAGCTCTCCCTCCGCGCCTCCGGGGTTTATATTCACTCTAGGAATAGGGCAGACTAGTACCACGTGGGGTCGGGGTTCACTAAGTCAGTTCTGTCCACTGAAGTATAATGTCATAGAACAGACATCTCGAACAAAATGTGTGTCCCGCCGGGAGGTTCTATTTTCAAAATTGAGCTCCCGTTCTCCTTTCAAAATCGAACGATTCCATTGAAAATGGAAGCCCATTGGTGCCAATTCATTGGGAAATACGGCCGTGTTCGCGGTGTCGGCCAGTAATAATAATTCAATAATGTTACCAATTTTGAAAAATTTCTCTATTTCATTCACTTCGATAGATTTATAATCCCAAAAACAATGCATCACCTAAATAATTGTAAGCAGTATGTTACGGTTCACAATCTTTCGACACTTTACAATCTCGCGTGATAGACTAAAGACTAAAGGTATTTACAATTTTATGCTGATAGATATGTCATGTCTGTGGGTGGGTATATTATGGGTATGCAATTATTTATTACAACCATGGAGGATTGAGTTGAACGAGGACCATCTCTGTGTATAAAGTTCGAAGGCGCTGCGGTGCGGTCTACAACCTCTATGTTCGTATATCTATTTCTTAGACACTAGCGCCATTCATTACGGCTGACATAAATCAGCTAACTTCATATCGCTCTATTTCTCAGACACTAGCGCCATTCTGGAATGGAAATTATTAGAACCTCTATTTTCAGTAAACAGTTGGACAATTTTTCAACTTTCTCCTCTATGAGATAATGTAATACATGTACAGCGCCATCTATTATTCCTTACAACTACTACACAGTTCCACAATCAAAGCGTCCATTTTACTGTATGTGTAAACGTTATAGCTACTGCCCGCTAGGTGGCCTATTTTACAAATTGGTAAAGTAACCGACAACAAACTTGTTTACGTCCCAACAGAACTCAGTAATGGTTACCTACCATACTTTTGAACGATATTTGCTTTAAATACCTCAAGATCAATAAAAAATACCTTGATTTATGTATGTAAATAAGTATGTATAGATCGATTAGCATAACCTGGCACATACAACACAAAGACAAATTGCGCTTGTGTACTGTCTTCAATAAAATTTTCAGTGCCACTGGCGGGAAAGAAGGAAAGAAACATTTATTCCGGCATAGGCTTGCAACAATCTTTAAAAGTTGGTGGTATATTTATTATTCATATTATACAGCAATATTGACTGCGTTCGGAGTTGCAGCTACCAACATGCCGGAAAAGGGTCGCATTCAGAGTACGACGTAGCAAGGACCAGGTACTTACTACGTCCTCTGAATTTTCAGTGCCCCGTTAGTCGCGCGTAGATCGACGAGCGACGCAACACGTGCATTTCTAGTATCTACTCTGACTGCAATTTCGGATTCAATTACAATAATACTTAATTATTTAATGAAATGCGACTTAAAACAAGATAGACATGAATTTTGATAAAATTCAGTTATAACTACAATTATGTACAGTAGATAATTTATGGTGTAGGCATTTGCCTAATTAAATAAATAGGTATACATATATCAAACATACTTAATTAAAAATAATGAGCGGCTTACTGAGCGGCAGCCCGCGCCGCGGCGCCGCGCCGCCGGCTGCCGGGTTGCCGGCGCGGGGTAGTCGGTTGAGGGAGGTGTAATTTAAAAACTTAACATAATTCTCAACTTACTAGGTGGCTCTCAGGGTTCTTTGAGATGGAAATTATGCAGAATAGGGTTACTCCGTACAAATTATATTCAAAGAAAATTTCTCTGCCTAAAGATTAAAAGTTACACATTTACGTTTACGGCCAGACAGTGCCGGGGCGGCCGGCGGCTGGCGGCTGGAGGCCGGCGGCTGGCCCTATTGTTTCAACCTTGTATACAGATGAACAACTTGAGTAAGTAATTATCAAACTTGGTATCGCTTATTTAACTTTTCTTTCATTTGCCTAATTGTTATTTAAAATAACTCAAATATTCAACAAAAATTGCTGCCTCATTGAAGGTTTTAAAATAATAAAATTGTTTTTTTCTTTCAAATACTCCAAAAAGGAGTAATTACCAAAAAGGAAAATTTACCATCAGTAAATTTTGGCGGTGTAACAATTCCATATAATAAATATGTGAAAAATTTAGGCTTAGTCATGGACCAATATTTGTCTTGGGGTCCACAGATTGAGGCTGTAAGTAAAAAGTTATTTGCGGCTATGGGATCACTCCGCTGGTTTAAGAATTTTCTTCCAACTGCTTCTAAAATTGCACTCGCACATTCCCTACTTCTACCTATCTTTGACTACGCCGATGTATGTTATCTAGATTTAACTGAAGAGCAACTAGATAAACTTGAGCGTCTCCAAAATATTTGCATAAGATTCATATTTGGCCTCCGCAAATATGACCATATCTCCGAATATCGCAACAGTCTCAAGTGGCTCCCTATTCGTTTTCGCCGGAACGTCCATATTCTTTGTACTTTATACTGTGTGCTGTTCAATCCAAACGCTCCTTTATATCTCAAAGAACGCTTTAAATACACTTTTCAGGCCCATAATCTCACGCTCCGTACCACTCACAACCTTTCCCTCTTGACTCCAGCTCACTCTTCTTCTTTTTACGCTAAATCTTTCACTACTACCGCTGTACGACTCTAGACATCTCTTCCATATAAAATTCGTTGTGCTCAGTCACTTGATAGTTTTAAAAAACAAGTTAAGGATTTCTATCTTGCCTTGCAATAAACTTTTATTCTGCTCCTCACAACTGTCTTCATGTTATCATTTCGTTTTCTTTTTTCTTTTATACTTTATGTACACCGTTACCCTTTTTCTTTCTTTCTTATCCTCTTCTGTTGGGTTGCCTGGAAGAGATCGCTGCTTTAGCGATAAGGTCGCCTTTTGTATACTACGGTATACAAAAGGCGACCTTGTTTTATTGCTATGTATTTTTTTCTGGTGTACAAATAAAGAGTATTTGTATTGTATTGTATATTGATAGTACAGCCACGACCCAAACACAAACATTATAGGTTACATAAATATTAGTCCGGCTCTAGAGTCGAACCCGGGACCGCTGGTTCACTGCAAACTGGGCTACAGGGTCGATATGAAATCGTCTTCGCCGATAGAATGGTAAAACTGTGGTTGACTAGAAACACTACAAATACCCAATGATATTATATGTATAAAACATCATTGACAAATACCAGCATAATACTGGATTGTTCCACTCTGATGTGATTCTTGATTCTTCGTAATTTTTGATTCTTATTCACGCAAAGACTTCGGAATGGATTTAGTGTTCAGCACACACACACAGGTAACTGGTAGACTATGATCTAAAATCACGTCGGGACTTATTATTCCGAAAATACGCGCGCAAAGCCGTGGGCACACTGTGCTGTATATGTTTACCTGATTAGGTATTAGAAATGAAACACAATATAGTTTTCAGTGCAACAACAACTCGCTCACAATGAAAGCTGGTTATAGTGAATGCCTTGTATGCGGGTAGTGCAGATACTCATTTATTATTATGTATGTCACACACACCTCTAGAGAGCAAATATAAATGTACGTTGTTTGTAAGGCATTCGATCTCGTCGCAGATCGCCAGGTCTAGCAGACATCGCTAGCTGCCCGCGCCGCGCCGAGTGGTATGCACTGCTTTTACGGAATAAAAAGGTTTCGAAGTATCTGGTCGTCGCCGCAACGCGAGATTTGCGAGCTCGTGACGAGGGTGTATCCACCGTCTACCTGTCGTGCTGCTGCTGTCTTCCTCATCCACGTCGGCGGCGGCGGCTGGACGTCGGACTAATTAATTTATTTAGCGGATTCGTGGCTTCGGTACCCCAACGCGGCAACGGTGAGATTTATTGCCGCCAGGAATTACTGCCGGAACTAATGTTTTCCAGGATAAAAGGAGAAAGAGCCGCGCGGCAGTGTGATGTGAGATCATGTACAAATTGTAGTAGCATAAATAAATGTCGTTGCCCCCTGTTTAATGCAACGTTCGTTTGAGGTAACTGAACACGCAAAAATGCATTATATAACTAAAGGATCTTTGTTTAAAGGAGTATGAAATCAAATCTCGTGCGCATCATTCGTGTGTTCCCATCATACTCACAAAACCTGAACACCATAACTATACCAGTTACCAGGTCACATCTGAACACGCACATCCTCTTATTGGTGACCTCCACAAGTTCCACAAAATTAACAGATAATAATGGATTCCGCACATCCGCTGAAAGAATCGGATAGGCTGAGTCAGGAACGCAGCTACAGTGGAGTAACCTTCTGTACGAGGTCTGAACCGAATCTGTTCAGTGATTTCCGCGTGATACAATCCTCTAACAACTGGTGGAACAGAGCCTACTGTTTCGGGCCTATTTCCGCCGTGTTACAATTTTATTGCCATAAAAGAAACGCTGTGTTCCAGTCGGAAGGTTGCCGGTTGCACCAAGAGGCGACCATCTGCTCTCAAGGGTAGCAACGCATCTGTAGCCAATTTGTAGTAGGATAAATACTAACCATTCCTGGAGCTCCAGTAGTTCTGCAAGCTGTTTTGTTATCCCCATTACTTATAAAAAGAATGAGTAACTGTCTATAACAAAGCTCTAAATTAACATTTTAAAATGATATAAAAGCTGTTCTTTATTTCAGCTCCGACGCAGTTTTCTAGCAGTAGTATATAGATAACGAGCAAAAGGTACGAATACAAAAAGAAAATTCCTCAATTAATGGCTGGTTTAATAAATTAGGGCGTCCGCGAGCAGTCTTTATCTGGACGACCTAATTCCGGCGATCTGCGAGTTATTACCGCCGAGGGTCACGGGCTTAATTATTCCACCTGCACCCGATCCTGACATATAACCATCTTCATCACACTTAGGAGATTACTGATAGCGTGAATCAAAAATATATCCTTTTGGCTCACGGCTGAAGGACTCGCGAATTATGGATGGAATTATTAAGCGTAGTTGAACTTTTTTTCGTCGTCGAATTCAGTTATAAAGGTCTTTTAAATGTCTTATGATTATATTTTTAAAATATTATGATTTGATTTTTCGACGACTTTTCGATTCAGAAGTCCATTTGCGAAATATTCGTGTAACATAGTGCTAACATTAATTCATTGTGGGGAACACTTGCCAGCTAAACGGTAGGAGTGTATGAGATAAAAATCACGGCAGTTTGTGATGCATTTAAAAACAGAAAGAAAGAAAGGGTAGCTTTAGTAATTAACTAGATGTTTTTCTATAGTTTGAGGGGCAGACGAAAAAGCAGACGGGCCACCTGATGGTAAGTGGTCACCGTCGCCTATGGACATGAGCAATACCAGAGGAATCGCCAATGCAAAGCCGGCCCTGAAAGAGAACTCTTTTTACACCTGTGGAGCTTGTGGAGGTCACCAATATGAGGGTGTGCGTGTTCTGATGGACCTGGTAACTAGTAAAGTTACGGTGTTCAGGTTTTGTGAGTATGATAGGAACACACGAATGATGCGCACAAGATTTGATTTCATACTCTTTTAATTTGTGATTTGTACCTAGTTATATAATGCAGTTTTTGCGTGTTCAGTAACCTCAATTATTGAACGTTGCATAAACAGGGGGTAACGACATTTATTTATGCTACTACACACCTATCTTATTTTGAAAAATCCCATGTCACAGCGCTCTGGGAAAACCTCAGAGTTAGTCGATGAGCTACGGAACCTTACGTTGCATTGGCCGGTTTTATGTATTTTTGTCAACCTGATATTTGTAGATTTCCGTACAATTTGAGAAGAGCTTTGGTGGAAATCCGGGTTATTTATACACTGTAGACTTAAAGATTATATATTATAGACTAGGGTGGGATAGCAGGAGGGGAGGCCATAATAATAATTATGGATTGCTGAAAAACCAATAGTGGTTTAAGTTTGAGAAAGGCGAGTTTCTGAGATAAGACGCGACGTTACGGGGAGCATCCGGCGGGAACCAACGGGGCTTTAATTACAAAAGTTGTAGTTCAGCGCCCATCGGCAGGAAGAACTTCGTTTTGTTTATCGACTGTTTGCACCTCGCGGAGTGGGGGGGGGGGGGCGAGCTCTCCGTGTGACTCGAACCAATTTATTAGCAGGGCAGCTTCCGTTGACGTGACTTGAGACAAATATTACATTGGGTTTCTTTTAGAAAGGTGACGGCAACACAAACCCGATCGGTTAACAAGCTTATAATTTACAAGTACCGTCGGTGATAAACTGTATGGTGCAGAGCCAAGCGACCTCCAGCAGGACGGTGCTGGCTCGTCCATTGTTCAGCAGTCTATTGGCCGTATTGGGGCGGCTTACAATACTAACCCCAATCCCACGCCGGATGGGTAACATAAGAGGCGACTGAATCCAGCCCGCTAGTGATAGGGCCACTGGAGGGATTATATTGGTAGTATTGATTTTAATTGGTAAAATGTTATATATTATTTTAGTTGTTTAATTGTTAATTTTTTATTTATCTTATAAGTTAATGCTTGACTACAATCCCACCTTATTCAGCACTTAGTAAAAACCTATTCACTTGCCTTGAAGACAATCACAATTAATACCATTATGACTATTATTATTTCTCGATTTCTTCGCCTGGATAGCTACCATCCTTGAGCATGAGTCAGCTGCCAAACGACTCGTCGTGTTCCGGCTGGAGGCTTGAGAGCCAGTTCTTTCTTTCTTTTTCTTCTCTCTTTCTTGGCCGGCAACGCATCAGTGATGCCTTTGGTGTTGCTGATGTCCATGGGCGACGATAGCCACTTACCATCAGGTGGATCGTCAGCTCGTTTGCCGGCAATTTCCATAATAAAGTCACTATAATATTATCCTTTCGGCTTATCACATCCAGTTGTAGGTAAAAATGAAAGGGAAGTGTTTTGGAACGTGTTTTCATCACTTCTGCGTAGTTAAAATGAATTTAAATCCATTGAGTAGGCCCTTCGTTAAACTAAAATTAATGCGGAAGCATGTTTCATAAATACTGTTAAAATCGCGTGAAAGAAAAATGAGTTATTCCAAACGGCAATATTTCAGGCGGCTGGAACGGTCCACTAATCGAATCATTGACGCATCAGAATTGATTAAACGGAACTGGCTATAATCCGATTCGTAAGCAAACCGTTCGGCGCCGACACCCGACACCCGACACCCGGCGCCCAGAGCGGTGCCCGGCCGGCTGCAGCCCCAGGGCCCCCAGGGCAGAGATCGGTGTGGCTGAAT
The DNA here is from genome assembly GCA_963932265.1 of Thymelicus lineola. Taxonomy (NCBI): domain Eukaryota; kingdom Metazoa; phylum Arthropoda; class Insecta; order Lepidoptera; family Hesperiidae; genus Thymelicus; species Thymelicus lineola. Next base: position 21,433,854 of record OZ010682.1, on the reverse strand, counting down.
ATAAAATACTCGGCCTCCTGCAAGTTTCGGGATACTTATTGCACCACGCTGCTCCATTACCAACGGACACGGAGAAACATGGCCTACCCAAGTTTTGAAGGTCTAACGGACTGCCACCTAGAACCTACCTATGAACCTAATGATACACCCTGAACTGGAGGTTTTGGGTTCCGCAGTTTACGCAACGGAAGTTTCGTAATGTTTGTTCGTAGTCCGACTGCAGTATAGCGTCTACCCTCAGTGCTAGAAAGCTGAAATTTAACAGAACAGGCAGCATAATATTCCTATATTGTATGAAAAAAATTGCGGCAGTAGTACATAGTTACGATGAATTTAACTGGAAAACTATCACGGCTAGGGTCGCTTAAGTATATCATGTCCAACGTTAAACGTAGCATAAGTCTGTCACTTTCTTTCTTTCTTTCGTATTGCAGTAGGTGCGAGTACTGCGAGTCCCGCTCAGCGACCAGGCACTATCCATACTCCAAGGCGAAATAGTCACTCTAGTTTCAGTGCGACTGTGAGTAACGAGTCACTCGAAGCATTAAAAGGCAACAACTCATGCACTCACGGCAGTTCCTTTCAGGTTCCCACTATAACTTGTCTTAAGACGAGCAACGTGTGAGGAGGTAAAAAACTCATCAGTTGAACCAAATAAAAGCGGTAGGCGGTCGGTAGCGACAGGGAACGGCAGGGAGCGGCAAGGAGCGGCAGGGAGCGGCAGGGCTCACGCCGAGCGAGTCGCCTGAATGGCGCGTCTCCAGTCGCTACTGTGCCCTAACATGCATTCAGCCTCCTCGTTTCAACTCGAAAATGCTGTAGTCTGCACAGTAATAAACTAAAAAGACTAATGAATGTATTCATTCCCGGCAACATTATAAAACCTAAATTCCTGAGGAGCTTCTGTTCTTGAGGAGCGCACAGTAACACGTCGAGTTGCGATGCGCGAGGCGCTCTCTTGTTAACGCGTTTTATTCACTATAATCTTCAATCGCGGTAGCGTGTCAAGTTCTGGCAAACAGAACTGGCGTGCAGCACCGTGTGTAATATTACACGAACCATTTGGTCCCACTTTTGACTCCCTCAAACTCAAAAACTATTCCATATAAACCTGTCAATGGCTCATTTATTAACACTTGCGAAATACACAATGACATGAGTGCTCCAAATTTCATCAACACAGCTCAAACGATTAACGATCTCATCAAAAAAATAAATGTGAAAGGAGAGCCAAGTTCAAAAAAAAGAATTGAGATCTAAATGGGTGCCAAGTTCTGTGTAGAATAGCCGAAAATTTTAGTCACAAGAACATGTAATTCAAGCTTTACATTTGCTTAACTATCGGTACCGTGATTGTACCGACCGTTGAGGTCAATAAAGTTAAAAGCATCACCGGTGTGTTTCTACCTCCACTCTGCAAGCGTTAACCTTACTACCAGCACGACCCACGCACGTCGCACGCACCACCAGGCAGGAGTACACGTTATACACCACTACGTCACGACCAGTGGATACAGGTCAGAATATGCCAACTTAACACTGGGATATCCCAGTGTTGATTATTCCTAATTACCTTACCTGAAAATATTAGTTGGAACAAATCGTAAGCTCCCTGGGGTGTTCGCCGATGTTATTTAATTTAACCCCTATCACGGAAGGACACATCAACCGATCTATCGATCAAAATATTTCCAGAGGATTATGATACGAATCGCTGTGGGTTTAGGGGTGAAAACTGTGTGTATGGAGAGCTGTTTGGAAGATTTATTTCGTTCAAGTAGTGTATGAGGCCCCGGGGACGGCGGGGCCGGCGGGGACGACGGGACGGATGGGCTCATGCACGAACATTGTATTGATAACTGGGTCGACCGTCGAGTGAACGGTCGCGCAGTCAGCCAGCGAGTCTGTCAGCAGCCGCTCACAGATATTCTACGCCTCGACGAACTCCGCCACCAATTGGAATACAATATCGTTTGTATATAACAAATGAATAATGATTTATTTTGTTAAGAATGCAATGCAACAAGTAATACATTACATTATACATACACTTAATATAACAATGAGGTACATAGCAATTTATGAAAATTATATTAGTACTCATGCAAACTTTTAACCTCCACATTAAGGGACGAATTTTCAAAATCCTTTCCACCCACTTATGGAACCTCTGAACAACGTAGCATGCTTCCAGGTCCACTGGTGTAGGCTGTGCCATGTCTGTCAGTCACCTATCAATTTAAATTAGAATATCACTGTAGCGTCTTCCGCATGATATCATAAGCATTACAAGGATGAAGTCTTAAGAAACTCAAAGCTGCTATTTAATCTGTAAAATTAAATTTCAAAGCAAATGTCACTATAAAATAGGATCTATGTAAGCTCAACCCGCTTAGCCGAAGGAGAGACGCTGTATTTATACGGCATCGTTAGCCGGCAATCTCTGGGCCGCCGCCATTTTATTACCGAAGATCGAGAGGTGTCCGACATTATTACTAGTTTTGCAGCGAGGATCCAGGGCCGATGCCCAGCGACTGTTGTGATAACTAAAAGAGGACCTGCCCAGGGTCTCTCCTACTTGTCAAATTAGGAATAATCATTCGGTACAAGTAATACAGGAATTATTTGTTTGATGTGGATGCGTTACAATATGCACCTATGGCTTGTAACATGCAGAGAACGTGACTGGGCCTGGCCAGCAGGGCCAGTACTGCAGCATTTCATCAACCGGAACGATTTAAAACCGAATTTTAGATAAGATATTATACCTTTTGAAGTGAAACTTCTTTAGAATCGTTGTGATTTCAAACCGAATGCAACGGAAAAAACAACAGGTAAGAGACACAAATACAAAAATGTGTAGGAAAGAATGAGACAGAAATATACTCGGCAAGCATGCATATAATATAACTGCTAATTTCGTCGTTGAATCTAACTTCTCCGTAGCTCAATAGTCAGGACGTAGATACACAATACCTGATGCGCAGGTTCGCGTCTCTCAGTTTTTTTTTTGTTTTTTTTTATACTGTTTTTAAATACTTTCAAATGCTTTTTTAAATATTTTCAAAGAATTTATCAACAATAAATAAGAATTTCATTTTCGTTGTTTAATATCTGTCGTTCGACCGACCGATTATACACACAGTAAAAATGCTAAGTTGTATTCATAGATGGCGCGAGGAATAAGATAGAAGATTCGTTTTATTGCTAGCTCGCTAGCTGCTCATTTTACTCTTCATATTATGTTCAAAGTCAAAGTCAAAGTCAAAATATTTTATTCATATAGGTATCACTGATACACTTATGCACGTCATTTTTTGGCTTTTCGGAAGGTGCTTTGTCGTGGAGGAGAAGAAAAGCCTAAAGAAACTCCTCAGCACATCTTTTAAAAAAATATTACAAAAAAAGATAATAATACAAAAGTATTTACTATTCTGAGCGGAACTGGTTGCAGAGCTGGTCATTTCCATGCGTCTTTGTCATTTAAATACTCGTCTACACTATAATATCCCTTGCCTAACAATTGTGTCTTTACACGTTTTTTGAAAGTTTCTATTGGCAAGTCACGTATTAATTTTGGGATTTTATTATAGAAATGTATACCAAGCCCTATGAAAGATCGCTGCACTTTACTTAGGCGGAACGAAGGCGTAACTAATTGTTAAGAGATGGCGTTAGTTACCACTGTTTTCTTTTTCTTATGTTCGTGGTTATCTTTTAAAAAGTGCTAAGTTGTATTCATAGATGGCGCGAGAAACAAGGTAGAAGATTCAATTTATTGCTTTTTCATCTCATTATCTTGAAACCAAAATTTTGGAAAGTTTCACTTCTACCACGTGTGAATTGCACACATTTTCTTTTTTTTTTAGTTCTAAACAAACCTTACATAATTACTATCAAGTAAAAATAAAATGATGGGTTTAATGATGACACACTAACCCCCGCCCGGGCGCCCAGCGCGGGGGGCGCGGGGGGCACGGGGGGCGCGGGGGGCGCGGGGGGAGAGAGGGAACCAACATTTATCTTCGTAGTGAATTAAATTTACGACTGCAAGCTTTTAAAATTTAGAACGAAAAAGAATAGACGCGTCTTTTAACACGAGAAAATCTCATTTACTTGTTAATATTAAATTAAAGTTTTTTCTGCTTCTCTCACAAAGTCTGCTCTGTGCTTAATTATTCCAATTTACTTACTTCTTTTAAGCTAACATTTAAGTAGTTTTCAATTGTAGGTAAATCTCAAACTCAGTTTAAATCCATTAAAACAATATCGAATTGTATTTTCAAGTTTTAAAAGTAAAATCCAAATGGACTATGGTTACTCGGCTAGGCGGCTGCCCTGTAATTAATGCGATTAAAAACACCTCTTGATGTTCGTTTGGTGTTTTTAGTGAATGCTCGACGACTTCCCTTTTGATGGTCAATCGATTGAATAGAATAGAGAAATATTGGAATAATAAAATTAGAATTTTGAAGTCGAAGGCTCCAAATAGATTTATTGTTATTTCGGAATACAGTGTTGAGTTGTCAATGTCCCTTGCATCGTGGCAGCAGCGTTCCACCCGACTCCCCTCCGACTCGACTCCTGGACTCCGCAAGGGCCCGTCGCCCGGCAGCACGCTACATGTCACCGCGCAGGGCTCCGCGTCTCCAGACATATTTTAACTGTAGCAGGACCATTTGTCTAAAATGATGTTCATTTCTATTAAACACTGAATGTTCCTAGTTCCAGCACAGATGACAGAACGCGGCCGACTAATTCAATTTTACATTGATCTGATTGATCCTAATATTATGTCTAACACACAGTCGTAGAGTTAATAATCTATTGACTAAATGTCAGCGTTCATCCGGCGACTGATTGCTTGTAATTTATTCTTCGAACTTTGAATGTACGTTTAGTCAAATAAATAGTTAGTAACAGACAGCAAGGCGCCTGTCTCTATTTAGTTGTAAAATAAATAATTACACCAGGCATCAGCTAAACATCCCCCTTAACCATTGGAGCCTCGTGGCGTATTAAAAGGTCTTTTAGTGATATGGAGCTCGCACGAAGCTCAGTTTACACAAAATTTATTGTACTAGGACGTAGCGAGCCCGCAAGGCATCGTTTATAAGCGTTAAACGCGGGCAGGATACATTTTTAAGATTAAGCAATTGTAGGAAGCGCGCTGAGCGATAAACAATTCAGCGCTGTCGGATATCAGCGAACGGCGATCGTGCGCCACACGGCACACCTCCGCTGCGGGTAACTTGTACTGATTCAATTGAAGCAAATCGAAGAATTTATACTAGTTATACCTTTAAATATAGATAAGAAATCGATTCAAACAAAATGTTTATACAAATTTATAAATATAAGCTTGAAGCCGTCAATAGCCGTCAAGAGTATTTTATTCTGTATAAAGAGGAATACAGTATAAAGAAGTTGAGTTGCCTACCGTACCGTAAATCAGACAATGCGTAGTGTGATGGGATGGCGGCGCGCGGTAAGTCGCGTGCACTTGGCGGCGAACTGGGGACCTGATTGCCAATGACCGCTATCGCCTAAAATACTAAAACGCCTTAGTCATGGATCACTGGTTCATCATTATTATCCCGTTCCATCTCCACGGAGGCACAACTGGAGGCTGACCTAGCCTTGTTTTGATAAGTAGGTACTTCAGGTAATTTGTGTACCTGAAGGCCTTCCTAATGACCGGGACCAGTTGCAGACTCCCACTGAGCCCTCTGTACGCAAGAATCCGCTAAACATCACGTATCACAATAATAGCTTCCTAGATTCCAGATAGTAACTCTAAATAAGTCCAAATTCCGATACAAAAGTATCGCCGAGTCGACAGTTCTCGTACATAATGGAGCTACTTAGAAATTCAATTACTTGGTAAGTTTCCCTTCCGACAGAATCTCATATTCATATGAAACTGAAAGTTTCAAGTTGTCTTTTCTCCAAACAACGTTCTCCGGCCAAGTCGTGCATGAAGCACAGTGGCGAGGATCCAACATTACACTTGTGGAAATGACGATTATTAAGGTTTTATGTTTACGCTACGCCGCTTAGAGTAAATTAAGAGTTGCTTTATTATTAGGTCACGAATACACGATTAAGATATTTTAAAGAAATGAAATTATTTTCTCGCAAGGTACGATTTGTCGATAGAGAAGTTACGAGTAGTTTACATGACACGCACAAGCTGCAACGGTTCCTTCATTTTTGGCTACTTCCATAGTGTCCTCCATGCGATCCATCACGCTGCTCCCATACAGATCGGTGGCGAGCCGGCAGCCGGTGATCACCGCACGTCGTCACATTACTTACATCTTACATCACATGCTCGACTTTGACTTGAACTTGAACTTTCAGTTGAACCTTGTTTATCCAGCACCAGACTTAGCTATTGTTTACGAATTGCGGATTCAGTACTGGAAGCAAACAGTTAGCAAAGTGAAAAAAACGACAGAAATCCGATCCGTGACAGCAACACACTCCCGCGGCTCCTGCACGCGCCGCTGGAGCTGCTGCTAGCACCAGCACGTCAACAATGCCGCCATTACAAAGTCAAATAGTATTCATACGATTATCAATATTGTGTTTTCAAAGTTGGCTGCGAAAGTATCGTGAAAGCGTCTGAATATAAATTTTGACATAATTAATTCATGAATGTAATGTACTTTTAAATTGAATTAAATTAAATTAAAATGTATTATACTAACACAGTTTATAAGTAAATTGTTACTAACTTTTATGGGCTACAATTGCCTGAAGTAAATAATTTTTATTTATTTTATTTTATTTATAAGTTTAATTATGATAATTTGTTACCGTGTTTTTTGCTCATAACGGGTGTTTTAGTAAGGGGCTTTGAGTATGTGCTGTATAGCGTAATAACAGTGCAACCATCGGACCGTACTTATGATGTACAGTAGTATTTGAGAAGTAAGCGGCTCCATGGCTTTAGGTTACTTTCATCCATTGGTGTTTGATGGCGTCATGGCCCTACACGTCACACGGTGACGTCATAATCTAAACCTAACCTGAATCACGCTACCAAAGTTCCGACTTGCCCAGTCGGAATTGAACTGGCCACCCCACGGGTACGGCGCGGCGGCGTCTCGCCTAGCGGGAGCGGGATTTGTTAAATTGAAAATAATTTGCTACAAACAGGGTTGTGTTGAGACTTGAGAGTCGGAATGTGCCCTCTACTCCGAGTTCCAAACCCGTAAGCCGTAAATATCTGAGGGAGTATCGACCGGTGAAGCGTGAGCACTGAGCACTGAGCAGTCCTCTCAGCGATCTCAAATTAATACTTGAGCAGTAATTATCGAGGCGTAATACGCCAAGATGTCAACATTAATTAATTTTAGTATCAATTAATTTTATTACTTAACCTACCACCGTTCGATTCGATATAGGTTGATGTCTTTGAGAAATTGAATCATTTCTGCAAGTTTGTATCAGAAATGTATTTAAGGACATGAATGTGTGCATCTGGATTGAAGGCGTTAAACGATGAAAACGTATGATGATGAAAAACAAAAACCTGTCTAAATTATGTTTGCGAAATATTATATTAATAACCACCGATTTGACGACCCCGTAACTTAGTAGACCTTGCGAACTTGCGAAGGGTCCCGGATTCAATCCCGGCTACGGCCAACTCTTATAGTTATAACGGTTTAAATGTTGGTTCTCGGCTCGGGAATGGTTCTAATTTAACCTCTTATTTGTGTAGACCTGTAGACTGTGCAGGAGGTCCGTAAGACACCTCAAGTAAGGACACCTCAGACCAGTGTTTAGCGAGTGTGATAGCGAGGGTTTTGAAGAAGATGAGGAGTAATGCAGTAACTGTTTGGTCTACTTGTTGGCATCAATAATAATTAATTTGGCCGTCGGTGAAACCGAGCAATTTACATGTTTGTTAAACCGTTTGTTGTAGTTAATTCAACGAGATACTTATTTGGATTTGATGACGTATGGAGACGAGTACGCTTTTCTGTATTTTATTGATATTTACAAAAAATTATGCGGAAATAATTTGGGATGAGAAATTATAAGGAATACATGCGCTTACATAAATATACCTACTCGAGTCTCGAATTACTCGTATATACCTACTAATATAATATAAAATAAAATATATACCATATTAGGTATATTCAAATATAGAAATTTAATTTATAATTACATTTTTAGGTTGCCAGTGGGACTTTATGTTAGACTTTGTATTCCGATGTGGGCGTGAACAGTGGTCACACAGTTTCAAACTACGGCATGAATTTTTAAGTTTTTCAATATATAACGTTAAACGTCCTACGCTTGTTTTGATCAAATATTTTTGTGATCTAATGTAGATTCCTTTACTTTATGTTTTAAAGAATTTAGTAAAAGGGTAATATCGAGTCAATAGAGTCTGTCGGTCATTGCTCTCGACTGTTAGATTTTCATGTGCTATATAAATTGTGTGTCCGTGTACCTCAAACGACTCTGGGGTGTGCTCGAGCGCTATTATATCATTTTCATAATGTAAAAGACACATTTAAAACTGTGGGCGGTTCACTGCGCACTCCGCATTTAGGGGAACGGTAGCTGGTGGAGTGTTTAGACGCTGTCGGCAACCATTAATCAGGACATGGGGTATAATTACTGGGAATGAGCTCATTATGCGGCACCTAATTATTGGGCTGGCGATGGCCGATGGCCGCTGGTTATTTATGTCAGCAATGTTTGTTGTTTTAGCCGGCAGCCGCGAGGAATTATCACAAAAGGTGTGTTTATGGATTTGCCTTTATATTAGTCAGTATACGGATAGCAAACGAGTCGTGTGACTGGTGTTACTGATGTCAACAAATTATTATTCAGAAAATATGGCAACATCCTAATCAGACTTATCCGTTTAAAGTTTAAACATCCACACGTTAGTTTAACATAATCATGTGGTAGTACTCATTTCATTCAAATATTTTTGCATAACTTGTCGTTTGCTTCACTCATTTTAACATGGTTTATGGTGTTGATACTTTATACGAATTACAGTTGCCAACATTTACTTTGGAAGTTATCTAGTCTAAACGAATATAATTCATTTTTTCAATCTCGTAGATCGGTTTGTACACATTGCGAGAATCCCATAGCGCCATTTAGTACAAATATAATAAAACTGTCAAAAGTTCCGAAAGATCTGACCTAACCCATAACTTTGGAACCCTTTGACATATTATGAGGGAACAAACAATATTCCGGGTAAAACACATAGTAACTAACTTACTGGCAATTGGTTTCACTTTCATTCGAAGTCGTTTTAGGAATTTTGAAACTTTGTCGCATCAAGAGAGACCACGGCGCGGCGGCGCGGGCGTGAGGGCTTCAGCAGTGATGTACTCACAAGCATGATAACATGCATGATAAGGCAGGGCTTCACTGCGATACACTGTATGTTCAATTCATACAAAAGTCAAGTCTGGCCTCACACGGAGCACCGTTTCCACCTTATTGTTAGATCAGGTGCGTCACGGTACTCATGCATCATGGTGTCAGCTTAACTTACTCGACACCGCACAGTACAGTACCGCGCAATCTGATTGAACCCTCAATAAATCTCTGTCTTTGGTTCATGGACATTATTTTCTATTGGACTTCTGCCACAGTTGTCATCGATATGTCAACGAGCGGATAAAAATACATAAAGTATTGATTGGAGCGCAAGTTGGGTGTTCGTCGGATGAGTTATGGCAAACTTTGCAATAATATGAATTGCACAGTCCAACTTTGTCACAGTTCCGTCGCTTGTTTGTTGGCAAAACGACGTTTTGCTTTATTTTGTCGGATAAGGCAAAGTTGTAGCTTTTGATTTCGATTTTGGATTCAGTTGAGTTTCATTTATTTAAGTTGCATTGTAGAAACTAGTTTGTCGAGGTGCTGCCCGTATGATGTTAACTAAGTAGTTACTTTATTATCGTAGTATCGTGGGTTATCGTAGCTGTCTCCCGCTACTGAGGATGTACATCATGAAATTATCGTCACTTTCTATACGATCAGAACATGCAAACCAGACTCTGGTTTTGGTGAAAAGAACATGATAATTATTCTGTTTAATATTGTAAATGAAGTATCACCTGAGATAAGGAATTTATAATTAGGACTGCTACAGTACATGTTGAAGGTACACCAGACGCAACAGTTGCCATAAAGTCTTGAAGCGACTTTCCTTTATGTTGAGGTTGTATCCAACTGAACAGCATCCATCCAGGTTTGTAAACCAGGGCGGAACAAGACGTGTCTCAATAAATCTATTACATTTCAACTTATCGATTGAGCTTTTTGTAATCCATCTTGTCATCATCAGGTGTCATTTGATCCAGCATTAAGTCAGCTCCATCTTTCTATATGAACTAGTGCGCCACCTCGCTATTCTCTGAGAATCCTACACCATCCTACAGTCTACACCCACACCCACACCCCAAACAACTGACTCATTTTTAATGAAACATTATAATACAAAATTATATTTATAATTTAGGGACGTGGTTTTATTGTTCCTTAGCTTGGAGCTTTGGAGAGAGATCCAAACCTTAATTACTAATCTTTAAACAGAATCTCCCTACTGATTTATACCCCTCATTCAGAGATCCGTTTTACGGAATGAAAAGCAATGTATTTTATTCTGTAGGTAAGCCTATTCTTTAACACTACACAAATTAACACCGATAGTGTTAACCAAATAACTCTTACATATCCATACAATTTGCACGTCGTCATGGTGGCTTTGAATCAAAGGCAAAATTATCCTTTTGCACTTATGCTAAAAAATAATAAAAATAAATCAGTCAAAATTATAAACATAAAAGATTACCAACAATAAACAAAACCGCATATTTTTGAAATTAAAAAAGTTAGTAGCTGAAAACGCTCCAGGAAATCATCAAATGATCTTTTGAAAAAAAAACATTGTCGCCTGTGAGTCACCAGAAGGGCCCACTGAAAATCAGCGCCGTGGCAAACGCTGCGGCAATACGCTGAGTGGGTACCATTCTCTGGCACAACACACGCGAACATTGTAACATAGTTTATAATTATGTTAAATATGTTACCTTAACTACGTTGTGTGTCAGAAATAAATCTTTTCTTTCTTTCTTTCTTTCTTTCTTTCTTTTGCAAAGATTTCCTTACTTTGTTCTACGCATGGGTCAAATAATATTAAAATTGGTCGTGTTATATCATAGACTTTAAAAATTTAATTATTTTATAAGGATAATTAGTAAGCCTTGTTATGTTAAAATTCGATTAATGGAATTAGTTAGTAAAAGATTGTGATAAGTCATTGTGTACTAAGTAAGAACAAAACAAAATTACTATATTTCTTTGTTCTATTTTTCACCAAAATAAATTCCACTCACATAACTAGTATAAATTAAAAAAATTAAAATACACCCGCTTGCTATCAAAAACCTATCATGATATATCTTTTTGAATTCCTTATGGTGAGTTCTTTCATTTGATGCCTATGTTGCATTATACAATTTATTTTTATTCTTTGATACTTCAAACAATGCGCGCGAAAAACATAACCCTTCCTGGCAGTCGGATAGGAATGACAGACATGTGGGGTGATACCTGTAACCTGGGTGTACCTGGGTGTACCTGGGACCTGGTGTCAGCGGGTGTACCATACCGATCCATCCAGTATCCATATCGTGTGTGTGCCGTGGCAGTGAGCCAGTGTGACAGTTGTGCGAAAACATTCATTTATTTCCGGCTCAAGCGTGAAGCGCAAGTCTTTTGTCAACCTGAATAAAACCTCCCTTTAAATAAATTGTTTTACGTAACAGATCCAGTATAATCCGGTTCGTAGCAGTTAAATCGGAAATTTTGCTATTATTTGTGCCAGTGGTATATTGTATATTGCTCCTGTGGAGTATGGGATAGGATAAAACGATAAATAACTTAATTCTCTGCATCGTTTTGATTATAATATCATGCTGAAGAATCTAATGTTTCAGGATTGTATCTCTCCTATAGTTTTGGAGGACGACCTTCAAATTATTTAATATCTTTCTTCATTATACAGGCAGACACAGCCTTCAACAGTCACCAGCATGAAATATATTTTTCGACCTGTTTGCAAAGGGATACCGAGCCCTGTCGGCCACGGACAGGATAGACGGACAGCTGCGCTACTTTATCTCGGAGCCGTGTGTGATCACTGGCAAGCTGGCAACACACTCTGCTTCGACTTCAGGCCCTGAGGTAACTTTTTGGACGACAAAATAATTATGAACTTCTTTCTGGATTAACCGATTTGATTCACTTTTCCCAGGTAAACGTACAAGTTTAGAATTTCGAGAGCAGCGTTATCAACAACAACCGGTACGGTCGTGACATGGACATTCGACATGATTTTCGTGATGTCCAAACCCCGGGCATCTCAGAGAAAAAACAACCTTCTGCGATCTACATCAATGTAATGTGTTCGTCTGAGAAACGAGTGTTTATAAGGAGCGTATCTCCCGGATATGTTAAAGAATTTAAATTTAAGTTTGATTTACACTAAACCTTTCATTAAAAAAAACCTAAATCAAAATCGGTTCATCTGTATGGGAGCTACGATAACCTGTTTTTGAAAAAAAATCACTTGTCCAGCTCCAACCGTTTAGCCGGCAGGGGAGGGGGAAACTTGACTCTAGTCAAATTTAGCACTTTAAAGCCAAATATTTCCCAAACGAAAGCCTAAATCCAAAAATGGTTTTAAGAAACCTATATTATATTTTTAAAGACCTTTTAAACGATAAGGGGTAAGCACCAAAAAAAAACAATGTCATCCTCACCTGTAAGGTTACCTGTAAGGGATACCTCCATGAAATACTCCCTGAAAAGATATTTTCAATATTTTATTGTACGATTTTTGAGTTTAAGTAAATATTTATATCCATGCCAAATTACAGCTTTCTAGCACTAAGGATCTCGGCGCTATGCCTCGGACAGACGGACGGACAGACGGACGGATATGACGAGACTATAAGGGTTCCGATTTTACTTCGGAACCCTGAAAAGCAGTTTTGTTTCAGCTTCAGCTGTAGTGTGGTGTCGGGTGGAGTGCGGGGTGCGGGGCGCGGGGCGCGGGGCGCGGGGTGCGCGCGCGGTCGCTCGGCGCCGGCTCCGGCAGTGGTCCTCCCGGCACCGAGTCGAGCGTGTGTTGTGTCGCCGTGTGCCGCTGCCCTTACGCCTGCGTTACGCGACTCGCGAACCATCAAACCTCACGTTTGCATATTTACTGTCCGTTGTATCACCACCAACAGTTCGTCCCCGCGGGAATAGACTGGCGTGGACGTCACGTTGTCCGTGCTTGCTCTGTGTATCGCTCTGTGTTGTGCAGTGATTCCATGTGAGTGATTCTTGTGGTCAGTCTGCTGTGCAGCCGTACTGTGTACCGTGGGGGTCTATACTCGTAGTAGCGCTCGAGGTATGTGATTGTGTCCAGTTAATAAGTTTTACAATTAGTGTATGTTTAGAAAATTTACACGAGTTTTACATTGGCGATACACCTACCTGCTTGGGATTTTTTAACTTTTCTGAATTAAATAGGATAACTAGTGATCAGTAAGATTGTTGGTTGAGGTTACATGACATCTGGTGAAGTCGTTACACTGTGTCCACTTGTACACGTGTGTTAGACGTCATGTGGATTTGGAAATTAACCCCTTCCGTGTAGCTGAATGTAAGGTATACGCAGTCTGAACAGGCCTTTATTTTATCAATGACGTGGCTTTCGGAAGCTGGAGGCTGGGCTGGAGAGGGACTTTTCCATTTTTCGAATAATACCAGTTGACCTAGAAACTTGATATTTGGCATCAAGGTAGATTATTAGGCGTATACAACGGAAAAGGTCTAAAAACTGAAAATTATTGATAATAATAATTAGTGAAAGTAGCGCATTAGCTGATCCACTGTATAGAGTATTTGTAATTGTTATATACCTATTGCTAATAGGTATTAATATTATTGATACTAATAATTTCTAGAAAAGTAAATGTAATTCAAAAAGTAATGATACCTCATCAAAAACATAAATGTGAAATGAAGTAGGTAAGTAAAAAAAAGTAAAAAAAGAAAAAAAAGAATTGAGAGCTAAGTGGGTGCCAAGTTCTGTGTAGAAAGTCCTAAAATTTTAGTCACAAGAACATGTAATTCAAGTTCTATATTTAACTTGGCTAGTTTTCATTAGTTAGCTACCAAATTTTAGAAAAGTAACATGGGTATTACATCAACCTAACAGACTTAACGAAGATAATTATACATATATACCTAATACAGCCTGTAGATACGTGAAAACTGGCCAAGTCAATTGTAGTGCTTGATTTACATGTGCTTGTGAGTAAAATTTTAGGATATTCTACACAGAACTTCCTATCCATTTAGATCTTAATTCTGTTTTTTTTAACTTGGCTCTCATTTCACATTTATGTTTATGATGAGATTGTGTTTAAATTCATTAAAACAGTAAGTCAGTAAAATAGCATTAGATGATTAAGGTCTCAAATTACATATCACGATGGCGACGGCTCTCGATGGCAATTTTCCAGTGACTTTTTATAATACTTCATATTATAATATTGATTTGCTCAGAGTCAAGTTAATTTATAGTAATATTTAAATAATAAAATAGTGTTTTTAATAGGCTACAAATACTCAAATAATATTCTATTAAACAATATTCCAAATCAATTTCTATTGATTTGGAATATAATTCTAATTCTATATGGAATATAATTATAATTTTATTTTTATTTCTATTTATCCTTTTCCAAGTGTGTCGACCTGTGTGGCGCAATGTAACCATGCTGGATCGCCGCACCAAGGGTCCTGAGTTCGATTTCCAGCGAGGAGGAAGGGATCATGAATTTGAACTTCTGTTCTTAGTCTGCACGTTTGTCTTTGTGTTGTCTATGGCACCCATGACACACAAATTTACAATAATAGATTTTGTGTTACGAATTACAAACATAACGCGTAACGCATAACGCACATAACGCATAACGTAACGGAAAAGTTTTACGCCTCATAAATTTTTATACCCCGAGCTTAAATAGGAAAATCAATTCTAAAGGAGTTAAACCACATATATCATAATAGTAGTTAAACTGGAAAAAAACATCTACTTCATTTGACGAAACTTGGTTATAACTATCAGAGAGACAGATAGACAGACAGACAGACGGACAGGTAGAGAAACATGCAACGGTTCCTTGTCTTCATCGGATGGTGGAACTGTTCTATGGAAAATTGTTTGTAAATAAAAATGTTTATCAATAAAAACTAAAAAATGAAAAATAACGTAATTTGTTTTAAATATTGTGTCGCATTACATTTATTCGCGAAGTTCGGAATTGTAATGCTCAGTATCAAGGTGGGTATATTGCGGCACGAAACCTAAAGCAATAACATTACGAAGAAACGCGGAGTATCATTAAAATAAAGTAACGTTATCAAGAGAAACAGTCGCCTTTAATGGACTTAACAAACGAGCTCTGCGTTACGAATACTGAGCGGAGTTCGGCAGACAGCAGATAGCAGACAGTAGACACGGACAGACAGACAGACAGACAGACAGACGGGAATGACATGATCATCACGCGATTTGTGAGTTTAGTTAGATATAACCCATGATGTTTAAAAATTATAGATACGTTATGCCCTTACAAATCAACCAAAAAATCTGTTCCGAAAAGAGCTACAACACACACACGTTTATCTTTTGTTTCACTACACCAAACACACTTCAATAATACACGAAGGCATTTTAACGCTGTATGTCAAATATCGAGCAATTCTGACAGCAACAAAAGCATGCGCATCGTCTTTTATTACACAGCGACTCTACGAGCAAACGAGGTCAATTGCCTGCTCTTACGATCTGCATCGTCGGTGCCCCAGTGACATATCTACCTCTTTTTTACATTATAATATATCATTGGATATACCCAGGTAGTCTTGCATTGCTCTTGCGCGTTCGCACTGACTCTAATATGCATACCTATGGAACACCACCCCAAAGGTATCGTTAATGATAAATACTGGTCGCGACATGCCATGAAGCCCTTCCTTACTGCCGTGGAACAACAACACCGCTACAACGGGATCACAAGTGAAATAACGTTCATCTCATCTACTCCACGTGTGGGAACCTGAGGAGTTGAACGCTTACAACGCGACTACTAATATGGCACGTTTATTATTAAAGCCGGAGGTCTGAATTTACAAAATCGTGGGTCTCGATACAAAACAGTTAATGAATCCGCAACGTATTCATTAATATATTATCTATGACGGCGTTAATTACTGAACGGTGTTTAACAATTTTACTGCGAACACACGGCGTGGTGTGACTGCTGGCTGCTGCCGGAGGGGAGCGGCGGGGAGGGGGGAGGGGGGAGGTTATGTGTTCATAATGAGCGGGGTGTGTATTTTAAATTCAGAATGGAAATCCGACTGTATTCGTGTAGCATAACTTAATTATACTAATGCAATAATATCAGGTGTAGCTCGGCTCGAGTTTGGAACAATTAGATTACTTCTTTGCCTATTTGCATAATCCGTCGAGGTGCGAAGCTTAAGCACACGTTAAGTAAGTGTAGTAATTAAATTGTGCATTTGTTTTTTATTCGTTTATAGCACCGTGAGGGGACTCGAGCTTACTTACCGCGCTTACAATATTGTAATGGATAGACAGAGACTGTTCACACGGCGCGGCGGCGCGGCGGCGGACACCATCACCGGGAACATGACAGGCAACAGTAATCAAATATCCTACTAATAATGTAATATTATGTCTATATATATATAGGAAAACATATTGCGCCGACCCCAAATAAAATTGGGAAATGAGCAGGATGATGATGATGATGAATGTAATATTATGTCTCCTGTGCTAATAGAATAAAGTAATAAGGGTACTTATTATTAGGGAGATGGAATGGCTCTCCATGTTCCCCTGGCAAAGGAAACCAAAAACTTTCCTAAAATCCATTAGTAGGTGTATCAGTCGTTCACAGTCGAATTAGGTTTGAAATACATATGAATGTACTCCTTAAGAATTGAGGTGCCTATTTTCTTCCTTTCTTATTTAGCGACTTTACAACATCAATATTTTTATAGGAGTATGTCAAGAAACCACCGAGCGTGACAACAAAGATCGTTTGATCAACCTCTTCACAATATTGTTACCGGCACGTAAAAACATCCACCGAATTTTGTTATGTAAAGCGACTTAAAAGCGTGTCCCGAAGTGTTATTCTTCTATGTAGCTGGGGTAGGCGGCACTTGCTACAATATTTTTTACTTCTACAAACATGTGAAAAATGATATGCACCATTATAATATTTTAACGAGTTTTCTTCCAGTGCAGTGGTCCAAACTGGACATTTGAAAAATTTAGAAAAATTTGCACTGTCTGAGATTCTGAGAACAAACATTTTTAACTCCTGACACAAAAAGAGGGGTTATAAGTTAAATTTTAAAAATTACAGTTATTCTATTTGTGGTATTAGCACAGAATAAGTAATACTACTTTTATTAAGTACTATTGGGTCAAACAAATAATATCCTTTCCTACTAATCCAACTAAATAACATTTTAAGTATGAAAGTTTGTGATGATGTTTTGTATTTGCATTTCAATAAAGCGTTAACAACAGTACAGATGATGAAACTTGGCACTCATCCGGATCATATCCAGGGCAATAACATAGGAAAGATTTTATCCAGGTTGTATGTGCTCCTGGGATGATTTAGACATACATATATTTGAAGCCACGGGCGGACACAATCTAGTTTAAAATAAATAAAACCGGCAAAGTAAAAACAGAAACATGACAGAACAGAAAATTACACAATTGCCATCGTTTAGCCAGACATAACACAACAACGTCAACAAATTATTATTTAACTGTATATTTATACCAAGAACAGCAATTTAAAAGCAGGCAAAATCAAATTATTATTATAGAAAGAACCGTAAAATAAACTAAAAAACAAAACATGAGAGGTGTTAAGGGACACCCGGATGGAACGAAGTTCCTTTCGATTAAGTATTGTTTTGTTGTACAGCGCCATCTCTGTAAAACTTAATTAATCACGCTAGCGTGATTCAGAAAGTTGTACAGTACAGCGCCATCTCTGTAAATCTCACTGAATCACTTCAAAAAAAGTGTCGTCATTCGTAAAATCAAAAAGTGTCGTAATTTTCCGTCTAGCCCCCTTTCACAACGCGCGATAAGGAACTTCGTTCCAAAAGAAAAATACAAGCCCAGTAGTGTAGAATGTTATTAAAAGTAATACTGAAGACAAGAGTTGAAACAAGACAAGAGTTGAGACCCATTCTTCAACCAATCAATCAAACCAATCTTGTTTGTTTTTACCAAGCAACCTTGTAAAATTTAAATGGGTACCGAGTGTTAATCCTTGTATGGTGTAGTTGTTCAGTATTACTTTTAACAATATTCTGAACTACTGGGCTTATATTTATCTTTTTAGTTTTTTACGCAGTCGGTTTTTTTTTCACTTTTTAGTTAGAATTTACTGACTTCTTTATTAGACGAAAAAATTGCAATGTTGTCATTTAATTAAGGGAGTTAATAAATTAGGAAGAATAGTTGCTTAAACAACTTTAAATTTAATATCCTTAATTGTTACTTAAAATTAAAAATGATGAAAGGAACCTAAAATCATTTTTGAATAACTATTCAACGATACCGCACTCGACAGGTCTTGAGAAAAAACATTTTTGAAGGCAAACTATTGCGCCAAAAAATTTTATCAATTTTGATAAACCTAGTGTCACTCAAAATTAAGACAAATCTAATGACACCTCTCAAGCTGATATCGATCAAGCAGTTTAAGCTATAGAGCGTGCCAAAGAAATATACATACATATACACATTCATACATATGAAATGAAATGAAATAAGTTTTATTCGAAGTAGGTTTGTTACAAACACTTTTCGAAAGTCACTCAACGCCATCGCTTCAACAAATCCCTACCGTGAGTGGTCCCGGGAGAAGAACATACATACATACATACACTCGAAAAACTGGCGCAGTCGGGTAAAAAAATAATGAAGAAAATAGAAAGAAGAAAGAAGGAGCATTTATACCGAAAAACCCAGATGAAAACCTACTCGTATAGTTCGGGTTTGACCATAAGTTTGTTATCTTAATATGAGTTAGTTTACCGATGTCTAACATCGCAAGCGCTGATAGTTCCCCGTGACGGCCGTGACCAGCGCTGTGCTGGTGCCTGGTGTTATGGTGGTGGCGGGGGGGAGCGGAGAGCGGGAGGGGGGGGGTGCACCGTACCAGGCGGCGGCGCCGATCGTCGAACAGATAAATAAATACCATTCTGATCGTATTCACGGCTTAATTGTACCTTTGCACACGCAAATCGGTTATTTGGCATACACACCTGGCATTAGCGGCGCGCGATTGGAACATGTTCGCGTTATTGGAAAATTAATGTTTTAATAATACTCGCTCGCTCGCTCGTCGATGAAGCTTGAACATAAACAAAACACCTGATAACAACTGACAATTATTTATTGAAATAAAACTTCTTAAGGCGCGATTTGACACAGATTATTTTTCGGACGGAAATATTCGGACGGACATAAAACTCTATAGTCTAGTGACTAGACCACAAATCCTAACTAAAAAGTATAAAATACAAAAACTTAAAAAAAGACTGATTGCGTAAAAAAAACATTTAAATTTTACAAGGCTGCTTGGGAAAAAACAAACAAGATTTGATTGGTTGAAGCATAGCTCCCAACTGATATAATCCTTCTGTGGATTAATTGTTCAGTATCAATTTTAACAACATTCTAAACTACTGAGCTTATTTTTTCTTTTTAAGTTTTTTACGCAGTTTAGTTTTTGTTAAATACCACTTCCAATGTCAAGCCGGGTGCACCGAGGACTTGTAAGAGGCAGAAGAAGTCGGCCCATTGCTTGGCGATGGGACTTCGCGTGAGGGTATCATTATCAATCAATATGTTTTGTTTTGTGAAAAGTGCCTTTGTTCCTCTAGGCACTATAATTATAATACATAATTTTAATCTGAAATGTCTTGTAGGTTTTATGTAAACGAAACATGTTTACATCAGATTGTGACACTGATTGTGTACGACCTCATTACACGTCATTAATATTTAAATTCCATACAAAGCTGCGACCGTTCGCTCTCCTTGGAGATTACAGCAACGCAAAAGAATCATCATGACCTAGAATCCCTTACGCTTAACCTTTTTGTGTACACAGAGGGTTGTTACACATAGAGGGCTTTTTTCTCTGGCGCGTTATCCTTACAGTCGTTCATGGAGAGGAAACGCAGTTAAAAGTGTTCGTCGGTAATGAGAATCTTGGCATATTATGTGCTTTGTTATCCATAAATGAAAGGTTCAGTAGAGGTGAAAAAGTTAAAATTAAAAGTAATACAGGTGTTAATGGCTCGTGCTATGGGTCCTGTGTTTGATTCCCGGCCGGTGTAGATATTTAAGTAATATGTCTATTGTCCAAAGTATAAAATATGTCCAAGTAATAAGTCCATGCCGCCCGCGATGCAGGTAAAACCCTACTGCGGGGGTATGAGTGTGTATGCATTTATTTATTTATTATGTTATTTCTGTGCCGACTGCCACAGGCGATGACTGTCGCTTATTATTGCCTGTTGTTCGTGGCTTATTGTTTTACCCGATGAAAACGGACATAGAATGAAGTTGGTCTCGCAAAACATTCGGAGAATAAGAGCAGCGATGATAGCAGATAACTTCACAACCAGCACTCCGAATTTCTTCTACTCTTACAAAAATACTTTAAGAAATCGAAAACACTAATACGAATTCAGAAGGTTCAGGAACGGTCACCGTGGCGGAAATTAGGGGAGGCCTATGTCCAGCAGTGGACCTCCAAGGGCTGATGGATGGATGGATGGAATACGAATCGGAGACAAAAGATTACAGATGTATGTCAATGGTACGGTGGGACAAAGGGCATATAGGTGTCCTGTTGGTGCTACGATAAAAAGTATGCATAGTTTGTGTGTCGGAGGCTAAGTGGCGATACACACTGGCACGTTCGTTGGCACTTGACCGCGAACCCTCGTGCCCACTCGGCCAGTGTCCCTCGATGACAATATAAACGATGGGATTCGCCGGGGACACCGGACTAGTTTACTAAAAGTGCTAAAGTGGCTTGCATGAACTCACCCGCTTAATTTTTACTAGACGTAGTAGTGTAGGAAATAAGCTTTTTGAAGTGAATGTAGCAATTTGAGCGCAATTTGCGTGATTATGGTTTGTTTATAGTAAAGTATCGTTAAAGCTTGTCGGCGCTGTCGCGGAATGGCACAAGGGCCGTTCATTGATGCGGAACGATTAAATACTCGCGCTCCACTCTCAATCTGTGCCTGCATATTGTTTGTTACCGCTGTATCGATTCAGGTAGCATTGAAACGTATGGGTTGTTGAGAAACTGAAGAACTGTAAGTAGTTGTAAAATGCAGCTTACTACTTATGGATAAGCAAAACTTTTTAGGTTTTTATATAAAGTAACAAGTAACTATTAGTCTGTATTGATGTCAATATAGACACATCACTCCGGTGCAGGGGGCAGGCGGCAACCGGTGCGGCGGCGCTATCGCGTCCGAACACGGTAATTGACTCAACACTAACTCGCGGCAATTTCGTTAAACGTCTTACTTAACTTACTCACTTGTCGGCTTGTTATTGTGAATTAAGCTGATCGCGCACTACTTTATTTAACTTACGGTTCGAGGACATGGTAAATAAAACAAGGTAATTTATAGGAAATATTTATATGAGTGTAACTATCATGTCCCGGTTAAACAGAGTTCCGGAACATCAGTTGCTACACACTTCACACAACAGACGCTCCTGATTTTTATAGTAACTTGCACAATTTGTATTTGTAATACAAAAATTAACATGTTTATAGTCTAATGATCAATATTATAATCTCGCTGCAAGCTGCTTCATCTCTCCTTGGCTCCATACTCTTTTCATGTTAGATGCACTGGATGCACGTTACACGGGAGTACCTCCCACAGGAGGTTTTGGGCTATGCACAAGTCAACGCGGTAGTCGAGAACTGAATTCAAGTTGCTACCTATTTGGCTCATTACGTAAAATCAAATATAAACAGAGAAAAAGTCACATTTCACTATTTTGGTGGTAACGTTGTACATACTGTCTATCTATACATATTGTATAGACCTCTAAGTTTCCGATCGAAGTTCGAAAAGTGTCGTCGGTGAGGTGGTTCGGCCATGGTGCTACATAATGTAGTGGATGGGCGGAGGTGCTGTCAATATTGCACGCGGTCGCCACCTTTATGTGATCCCCTCGATGTCCCGGCGCGGGTCACTACGTCACCGGGCGGGGGCCGCCATCTTGTCACGGCTACCTGCCAGCGCGCCCAACACATGTTATTCTTGTTCGTTTGTTTATTCGGTCAAGAAGATAATAATATGTAACTGACATCGTAGAGTATATGTAGATGACTGCCGAAGAATCTGTAACGGTTGTCGCACAAGCGATACTAGTTGTGTTTTTATGAAGCGCCTTTTAATATATTACGTGGTTGTCATATTGAATTAAAGTTAATGCTACTAATGCATGAATGCAATAACGTTTTTAGGGTTTTGTAGTCAAAACGAAACCCTCATAGTTTAGCCATGTCCGTCCTTCCGTTCTCAACATAGCGCAAAGACTCTTAGTACCTAAAAGCTATAATTTGGCGATTGGTCGAGGTTATCGCTACAGGTATAATATCTGAGTAAATATAGAACACTTCACATACGATGGATGAGAGCTACGTAGAAATCCAGTTAGATTTGGTTACATTCGGAAAATTATGACGTAATGTCAATTATCATTATTTCAAGTATGACACATCGGTCTGTCTTTATGTTTGTAGATTAAACATTTTATGAAAATTGTTACAGCTATAATATTATTAAAAATAAGATATAAATAGGATATATTCTTACTCAAACATAGTGCACGTTATAACTGACGATGAAAGCACAGTAGCACTTTGCCCCAAATGTGTAACATTAACAAAAACCATGGACAGTCGGCAAGTATTATTATATTAGGTATGGGAGGAGGCCACGGCGCGGCGGCGTGACCTCCGGCCGAGGCCTGGCGCGGCGGCGGTCGCTGCGGAGGCGATAAATCCTCGCGCGCACACTTTTTCCTCAGCTCTCAGCTCTCAGCTCTCCGCGACACATAATAAGTTTCGGGAAATCCGGACACCGGCGACCAAGATTCTGAAATATTGTGAGACGACGCGTATATTACATTTTTCTTAAAATATTTTTGCGAAGAAAATTCTCAGCTCCGACGATGGTGTCGTAGCCTTTCGTAGCGAGCGTAGCGAGTTGTAGACGCGCTACGGATATTAGAAACTGGCATACCGTCTACCGTGCGTGTACCTGATTCTAATGACATGGTGGGCAATGCGCGGTACAACTATTCATTTATTCGGAGGCAATAGTTTGAGGGCGGCAAGTAAGGGGTATGAAGTGCTAGACGACGACACCTCCGCGTTATCTTACAACATCCTGTACAAGGCTGTTTCGCTATAACATTTCCTTTAGAACTGTTGATAGTTGCTTGAATATTTAATACACAATTAATGCTGAGGTAATTCTACCCATCCATACATCTTTGGCTTGCTGGTAATGTTAGTTAATTATGCGTTATTAATAGTAATAGTAACCGCGCATAATCATGGGCTGCAATGAATCTTAGGTATTATAATTGTGAGGAAGAGACAGTATACTAGTATGAACGTTGGTGTCACGAACTCAGGGTCTAAGTTGGAATTCTGATTTCTGCGTGGCTCGGACCGGCAGCAGGACTGCAGCCCAACTGTGGGATAGTTACGGGTAGCGAATGTTGTAATGATGTGGTATTTTAAGCTATCGAGGTGTGCAGGTATCATGTGGATGACAAGCCGGGCAGTCCGGGGCAGTCCCGGGCAGTCCGGGGCAGTCCCGGGCAGTCCCGGGCGGCGCGGGGCGCGTGGTGACGGCCGCCGCCGCTTTTTGTCGGCTCATGTTTTTGATTTAACTTTTTTCCAAAGGCTCGTGAGTTCGTGACCGACTTATTGCGTCGATAATCTCCGGGTATAAATTCGAGATATGTTGACGTATTTCGGGGCCCTTTTTTCATGCGCCGCCTCGTCCCGGGAAATGCGCGCAAATCTTTCATTTCGCGTTCCGCTTCGGGGGCTCCTTCCATTTATCACATTTCGTGTGTCGAGTGTGGTTCGCGACCGAATGCCGTTTTGTTTAACATTCTGCTGTAAGTTTAATATCACGCAGGCTTTTATGGCTCGTAAACTCCGTTACGACTTGGTTAAAAGTGAATCAAAGTGAAAATTTTAGGGGCTTTATATTTTTCGAATGCCGAACGTCGATACATTCGAAACAACAACGTTTGAGATGTAGTGGAGTGCCTTTGGTGTTAAAAACATGAAAACCTCGGATTTCTGTTACAGTGAATGTTAAATTGGAATGTTTAGCTTATGATATATACAAAATTTTACTTATTTAAAAATTGTGATCTCGATTAAAATAAAATTGAAAGGAAATTGGGTGTAGGTACTTTCCTTTTACCCCATACCTCCGATTGATCTGAATTTTGGTATACCTATGTATTTCGACGCGCTGATAACGAATATCATAGGTAAAATACCCACATATTTTATTTTTAAGGTCCCCTTGAAAAAAACATTATTTTTAATTTTTCA
This sequence comes from Thymelicus lineola, assembly GCA_963932265.1. Lineage (NCBI taxonomy): Eukaryota > Metazoa > Arthropoda > Insecta > Lepidoptera > Hesperiidae > Thymelicus > Thymelicus lineola. Next base: position 21,409,033 of record OZ010682.1, on the reverse strand, counting down.
CGTTCATTTGTCCAAATATTGGTTATCAGGAAAATGTTTCCAATAAAAGTTGTAGCCCATAAGGAGACTGACAATAAATGTATCCTGTAAAGCCAGTGGTTTGGGAGAAAAAAGCAAATTTCGTTTCACATAATTTCTTGGTACTACTTGATTTTACATACCATGAAGATGGCAGATTTTTATTTGGAATATTTTATTAGGTACCGTATACTTGTATTAAGATTTGTACATAAGTAATTATAATAGCATTTAAAGTAACTTAAACTAAAGTCTTAAAAAGTCAATATGCTGTGCTAAAATAAAATATTCCAAATAAAAATCTGTCATCTATGTTGTCAATGATTGATTAATATTCACGATATCATTGCTTAACGCTCCCGGTACAAACTACAACGGTTGTTATGAAAATCCTCCCAAATACAGTTCCCCCCGCCAGCAACCTCAGCCTGCCGAGAGCTGTCCTCTGCTCCTCTAATGGAAGGGAAACAATCCTTACAGTAAAAAATGTGTTCTTATTCTCAATGCAAATGGCGCAAGGACCCTCCAGTGTGAGCTCCTCCCTGCTGGCACTGGGCTGGGGGCTCGGGCTGGGGGCTCCGGCTGGGGGCTCGGGCTGGGGGCGAAGGGTGGTTCAAGGGCGCGAAGGACGCGAAGGTCGCATGTGAATTGGGCCTCGCTTGGCATTTGCCACACGTCCTGCATTTTTAGAGCTACGTGTCTCCGTAATGCAATAAAATGGAGGAATTATCATCTCCAAATGGATCGGTAACACTCTCCGGGGAATGTAATATGAGGGTCGGCTGAATGTGTACCACATTATCTTGATATTGTACTCGTAATGGAATACGTTAAAATATTTGTCAACTAATATTTACATATTATAACTATCTTAAATTTGTTTTTGACATTGTGACAGATAAAATCGTTTAATAATTCGTTGAACGAAATGGTATTATGATAGAGACATAATTTAGATTAGAAGATACCTCAAATGGCACAAGAGAATTTAATCTGATATTAACGTTATTGCACTGTAGAGGTCCCGCTACAGCTTTACATTATTAGTTTTACCACTCTTTGAATGTTCATCAGACATCAGATCATCTGAATGTTGTTTAAAAGTTTATTTTAAGTACCCGATGTATTATCATTAAAAGTTATATACGTTACAACGTAATGCCTTCAATTAATCTTCGCGAGAAGCGCGGTACAGATGACGGTTTGCAGATAACAAAATGAATGAGCTGCAATTTCAATGAAATTGCATAAATTGGCGGGAAACAGCGACGGGATTATCATAAATGATTCACCAATAATAAGATGAACGGTTTGCGAATGAAACCGCACAAGGTATTTATTTAAATTACCGGAAACAGCCGCCGAACCTGCGGAGATAATCAACTGGGAGTAATATATGTATCGCGTCGTGATTGTTGTGTGTACATCCCTGCCCGAAATAGACGCTCGTTGTAATTTGACGTTTTGAATGTTCCATATAGTATACAGATGTTGGAGCAGGATGTGCCGCGTTTTGGAGCGCTCAGTGTAGTGGATGGTTTGAATGCACACACAGCACGTTGAGAACTTATCATTAAACCGGTCACTCGCAGAAATATGATTTAGGTAGGTGTCTAGTTAAAACAGTTTACAGACGTGACAGTTTACCTAAATCATTACTTTGTGACTCTTGGTTACAGAATCTATATGTGGTGTTCTAATAAAATTGAACAAGGATATCTAATGTCATGTTTCTGTTAGATTTTGTGCTAATCTAAGTCGAGTGCTAATTTAATGGTCACTTAAGATAATCTATCATTCTTTGGTTAGTGGTATTACATTAATAATGTCAGTATTGATGTTGCGCTCCGCATGTCCGCCAGCGTGGGCCGCGCAACCTGCCGACGCAGCGATGCAGCGGGAAGCGCGCTGGAACGAGACGAGCTTGCAAGAAGATAAAAAAAATATCCGGTCGCGCTCAAATCGTATTACTTGACGTAAAAAATCTGAAATAAAATATGGCTTTCATTGAATATTCAGCGGCGTCGGATTAAAGTAATATTTCGCGGGGATTTCAGGAAATTAAATTTTCTCTATTGTTTTCGTCTACAGCAGGAGCAGCTTCGGGTCGTGTGCGGTGTACACGAGATTTGTTGGTTTTGGGATTCTGCGCACTCACTGGGGAAGTAGCTCTGCTTGCTATATTGTTCGCCTGTTCATAAACCTAATCATAATTTTGTTGTATCCTCAAAAATAAACATGTGGCACAATGAGAGAATTTAACGGATTTAAGAAATAGTTCTATCTTTGCACATCCTTGCCTAGTGTTTTGTTACGAGTATTACTGCCTGAAAATACAAGCAGCAGGTCAGTAGAGCCGGGGATTGCGCAGTTATTGATGGCTGTGTTTGTTCGCACACACACACACACACACACACACACACACACACACACATACATCACCGCGCTCATCAGCATCGGCTTTGATAACGATCCCGCGCCCCGGTGTATTGGTACCGGTTCCAACATTTTGTTTTTGAATATTCCTGAAACTCTTTACACAATGCGAATGCACTGTATATTCTCGAAAAATCGTTGCTACCTTACAGATATTAGAGTAAACCTGACAAAAACGTTGTATACAAAATCTTACATTTATTGATAAAACGATCTTACGTGAAGTTCTATCAAAATTATGAGAGCTGTTCAATTCGAAGCGATTAATATTTACATTTAGTACTATTTCCAATCTACGGCCTTAAACACGATAAGACAGTGTCACTCTCACAATTATGAAGAGTCTAACGGCACCTCACAAGCTGAAATCAAGCCGTTTAGACTCCAGAGCGAGTCAATGAAATATTACCCTCCTTTTGGTGCAGTCGGGTAAAAATAACATCAAACGTGCATATTACAAATTGTCTCAATCACTGTTATTATTCAAAAACCTGAATCGGGTTTTCTTTTTAGAAGTACTGTATTATTTACTTAAAAATTGTTCTCAAGTATTCTCTGACTGACTTTAATCTCTTAGTTTAATTAAAAGTCCTTGCATATCTCCCGCTGCGGCGGCGTCGCGGCGCTACTCTCCTATAAATAAACTTGTAGGTATAACACCTGTATACATTACGCGTGTTGTTTAGGTGGACTAGGACCATGAAGTATGACGTCACATTTGTGTTGAACTGTGCACTATTCATAAATTGAATGGGAATTGATTTTTAGGGATAGGGAAATTTAAATTTTATACGGTTTCCATAAATTAAATTTCGAGTAGATTATAAATATGTTTTAATCGACTTCAATATAAGGAGGAGGTTCTAAATTCAACTTTTTATTTTATGTGTGTAACCTCATAAATTTTTACTGGGTTTACCGATTTTGATTCTTTTTTTAATCAAAGCTAGTGCTTGTCATGTGGTTTGTCATTTGAGCGAGATTTGATGAGTAGTTTTTTAGTTAATCCTAACAATGTGAATTTTTCGACTGTTTCTTTGAAGTCGGTTGTTGTTTTAGTAAAATTTAGATTATTCAATATAACATAAGAATATGAGCAGACAGCGGAAGTATGATCTCCTAGCGTTGGAGCTCTGACACAAACAGCAGCAGTAGCAGAGTTTGACTGACGTGTTATAAAAGCGACCGAGTAAATAGTCACTGAATGCTGCTGTCGTATTATGCTGCTATTCATACTGCGAGCAAACATTATATTATTATGTTAAGTTTTCATTACGAGTGTCTTTTTTTCGAGTGAGTAGTTCTTGTTGTCCCCAGTGTCCCTTACAGCTTTACGCGCACAGTTTGACGAGTGTCGACGTGCCGTAACACCAACAACGCCAGTACATCTATCTGGTCCATCAATATCTCGGCTGCTGGTCGTGACGCGCAAGCCGCGCGGAAGTAACGCAGCGCGGCGCGGCCTAATCGTGCGGCACGCGTCATTACCACTGTTACAACAGCTGATAATGGTCGAGCGGATTTTCAGTTCAAAGGGCATAAATAAAATAAAATAAAATCCATGTTATATAAAAAGTAGGTTCCTAAAGATTTATTTTATTGTACGTGTAGAAATATTCATCATTTCAAACAGTCGGTGTCTTGTATAGTTTCCTCAAAAAATGATCTTATTTTTATATTTGTGGTAAATTATTTACAGGCTGTAAAACTGAAAGCCACAGCTATTTACAGATTCGACGTTATTAGCGGTTGGTTTACTTTCTGTCGGTTCTACAAGTAACAATAAATACGCGTGTAATATTGTTATCGTAGCGACGTCGGCTATTAACGGACGATGCTCGTGACTCACAGAGAAACGTCGCGGCAAATATTTGTGCGGCTAATTTAGTTACCTCAAAGCTGGTGTTGTAAACTGACGAAGCGAGCTAAACTAACGCGCCTTGTTAACTGGACTCCGCTTAAACTCGGTTCCCCGCGGTTACTGGTGGCCGCTGTTTACTTGGGATTATTATTGTAAATCACGGTTTACATGTGTTTATTTTGGAAAATACTTAACCGGAAATACCTACACTTAATGCGAGAAAAGGAAAATAAGGGGTAAAATGAGGGAAGAGGGAGAGTGAAATCAAATAATTTATATAGTATTTAGCGGACAGACCTTTAGTTACCAGGTACACCCTTCCATATATTTTGTTTTCAGTCTACGCGTAGCACTTCCTAACCTGGCTCGTCGGCTGGTACGTTGAAGGTAATTTCGTCGATTCTTTAGGAGTTTATGTAGTGTTTCTAAACACGATTTTCATTGAAAATATTATGAACTTACTCAGTAATAATACTCCGAAATTTTCATGAGTGTGATATTATTTTTTTATATTTTGAGTAGGCAAACGAGCAGATATCTTATGCGGGCTCCAGACGGACAATTGTCGATGTTCCCTGTTCATTTGGCCTTCCAGTTATTCCAGTTATAAACTTACGCCCATCTACTTGATCAGTTTTACAGTCAGGTCTATTCCACTAAAAATAGAAATAAGTAAATAAATAAATTTTTAAACATTCATTTAATTACTACGCAATAATTTCATCCGTACTGATATTTACCAAATTATTATTGCAATTTTAAGTAATACACATAAACTGGATCAGATTACTGTACTGTGTACCTTACGTGACCTTAAATCTAAGGAACGGATTCTATTTCGGGAAATTCAGCATCCGTTAATTAACATTTACAGTGTAAAGCGTACATCGTGCCAGTTGATGACTTAAAGGCGAAAAAAAAAGTTGTAAATCTGTATTCTGAAAATCAATTTTTTAACCTTCCAAAGTCAAAGTCAAAGTCAAAATATTTTATTCATATAGGTATCACTGATACACTTATGCACGTCATTTTTTGGCTTTTCGGAAGGTGCTTTGTCGTGGAGGAGAAGAAAAGCCTAAAGAAACTCCTCAGCACATCTTTTAAAAAAATATTACAAAAAAAGATAATAATACAAAAGTATTTATTTCCGAACATTATATTAGGTATACAACCACATACTTACATGATGGTAAGTGGTTTCGTCGCCCATGGATTCCTAAAATCAGTGTGGAGTTAATTTGATTTCATGTTTTACAATATTTGTTAAGGTGTTATATAAACTCTAGACAATAAGAAAATAAGAAAATATTTTTTTAAAGACTTTTAAAGCGGCCTATCCCAAACTATTTGAGAAATCACTAAACATTAATATCTGTAACGGTACACTTTGAATAACTAATTATGAGACTACTTTAATGGAAACTTAAACCCCTGGATACGGTATTTACTAGAAATATAGTATCGTTCAACAATCCATGCATTCATTAATGCAATTATAATAGTTGCCTACTGTGAAATGATTTTTAATAGTCACTTGTGATTTAAGTAATTAAGAGTAGGAGAGGCTTTGATGATGTTGGTTTACTTACTTAAAATAAGTTAATGCTTGACCACAATCCCACCTGATGGTAAGTGCAGATGTGGTCCAGGGTGAGCCTCTTCGCACGCCTCTCCATCGAATCCAAAGCAGAAAGGTGACATTTGGCTGCACCTGCCCAAATATGAGAACAGTACTCCACACACGGCCGAACCTGAGCTTTGTACAAGGTTAAAAGTTGCCTCGGTGTGAAGTACCGCCGCACCTTCGCAAGGACGCCAAGTTTCCTCGCACCTGCTTTAGCTTTGGATTCGATGAACTGCCCAAAGTTGAGCTTGGAGGATATCTCAACTCCTAACAACTGAAGGCAGTCAGTATAGTCCAAGGACACATTCTGGAAAGTAGGAGCCAAGGTGAGTGATGTTAGTGCTATTGATCAGTAGCGGGACTGGCCTCGGACCCCGAGCCTCGGACCGGAGCACAGAGCTCTGCTTCCACAAGTGAACGACGAGCAGTCGACATACTTTCAAGTGAGGAGGGAAAACTTTTACCTTTGGTTATTCGCCCCTAATTTGGAGAATGCTACCTTAATAAAAGGGCTCCGAGCGCACGACTTTCAAGATATTTCTTCTTTCATTACATTTATTATTCAAAGCCTCAGCCACTGTTTGTGGAATACATCCGAAATGTCCTGCTTCGGTACCTATTGTTTTAAATTTTACCAGCGCGAGCTAGTGCCTCGACATTGATGCAGAAATGTTTAAACGAGTAACTATATATTGCTGGAACCATTTTTTTTATTATTTTTTTATTTTTTTTAATATTTGGAAAATTTACAGCTAAAATTACATTGAGTAATAACCTAAATACAATGAAATGAAATGAAATGAAATGAAATGAAATGAAATGAAATGAAATGAAATAAAATAATCTTTATTCATGTAGGTATCACTGATACTCTTATGCACGTCATTTTTTTAATCTACCAGCTTTTCGGAAAGGTGCTTAGTCATGGAGGAGAAGAAAAGCCGTAAAGAAACTCCTCAGCACATCTTTTAAAAATAAAACTTATATCTATTACAAAAATAGGTATTCTCTAACCTGTGCAGAACTGGTTGCATATCTAGTCATTTCCAAGCATCCTTGTCATTTAAATATTCATTTATGCTATAGTAGCCCTTGCCTAAGAGCTGAGCCTTTACACGTTTCTTAAAAGATTCCACTGGTAAGTCACGTATTTGTTTTGGGACTTTATTATAAAATTTTATACCTAGTCCCATAAAAGAACGTTGCACTTTGGAAAGACGGTACGAAGAGGTAGCCAATTGATGCATCCTTCTTGTTTGACGATTTGAAAAATCACAATTTTGTTTATATGCAGTTATGTTATTCCGTATAAACACTAAATTATTATAAATATATTGGGAAGCTACTGTAAGTATACCTATTTGTTTAAATTTGATACGCAAGGACTCCCTTGATTTTAGTTTATAAATAGCTCTAATGGCTCTTTTCTGTAATACAAAAATTTGTTCAATACCGGCTGCTTTGCCCCACAGTAAAATGCCATAAGACATAACACTATGGAAATATGCAAAATAAACAAGCCGAGCAGTGTCGACGTCAGTGAGCTGCCTTATTTTTCTAACAGCATAAGCAGCCCTAGCAAGTTTAGTTGTGAGAGATGCTATGTGCGGGCCCCATTGCAGTTTACTGTCCAAGGTCACCCCTAAAAAAACCGTGGATTCCTCTATATTTAATGTTTCATTATTTAATTTAAGAGATTTATTTACTTTTTTTACATTTGGCAACACGAATTCTAAGCATTTGGTTTTCTTTGCATTTAAAAGTAAATTATTTATAGTGAACCAATGTGAGACATGCGACAGAGCACTATTAACATCGTCAAAATTATTTTTATTCCTATCAGTCTTAAATATTAATGATGTATCATCTGCAAACAGCACAATGTTCGCATGGTTTTTAACATAATGTGGTAAGTCATTTATATACACCAGGAAAAGAAAAGGGCCCAAGATCGAGCCTTGCGGAACACCCATCACAGTAGGTGACCCTGATGACTTTTCATCGTTTATATTAACCTTTAGTATCCTATTACTTAAATAAGATGCGAGCAAGCTAAGGGCCTTGTTTTTCACGCCATAGTGACTAAGTTTAGATATTAATGTATCATGCTCAACACAATCAAACGCCTTTGATAAATCACAAAATACACCTATAGCATTTTGCGACGACTCCCATGCTTCATATATATGCTTTAAGAGCCTGGCTCCGGCATCTGTTGTACTACGACCTTTAGTAAAACCGTATTGCTCCGGATGTAATAAATTATTATTGTTGAAGTGGGTTAGCATTTGATTCAGTATGATCTTTTCGAAGATCTTACTGAGTGTTGGTAATATAGAAGTTGGCCTATAATTATTAATATCCGTTTTTTCACCTGTTTTAAATAATGGTATAACTTTACTGCATTTCATTAGATCTGGAAATACACCAAGATCTATGCATTTATTAAAAACTACAACTAAACAAGGAGCTATAATATCTATTATGTGACGAATTATTTTTACTGAAATACCCCAGAGATCACCCGTACTTTTTACTTTCAGAGACTGGAAAACTTTAATTATGTCCCTGATTGTAATGTGCTTAAAGTCAAATACCACATTGCATTCCTTAACATTATCTCTTAATAGATAAAATGCTTCTGTTGAAGAAGAGGATAGTGTACTAGTTAATTTAACGGGAATGTTGCGGAAGAACTCTTCAAAAACGCTTGCCACTTCTTTATCAGAAGTGATTTTGTTTCCATTAATCATTATTTCATAACTAAAGTCACAAGATTTAGAGTGAAGTCGATTTAATATCGAGTGAAGGCCATTTACAAATTTTCGCATCTAACGTAATAGGGTAAGCTAATAAACACACATTTCAAAAGTTGATATGTTACAGCTGTGGAAAAGTGTAAGAAGTAAAAGATAAAGTATAACAAAGAACAAAATGAAAATTAATTACAATAAAAAAACATTCTAAATTAAGTTAAAAAACTCCTTAGCAAGTGTGCGTTTAAGTTGAGCGTCATTGGTACAAAATAAATCAATGTCCACACTTCGCACGGTTTCATTAAATTGGTTACAAGAACGCATTAAAAATGAATTTCGCCTATATTTATTTTTAGCTGCCGGTACTTTTTAAATTTAGACACGAACTAAGTTGTGTATTCGGTACTCAATGTTTACTTTGTTAAAATCTTTTATCGAAATTATGATATTTACGTCTTAATGTTTCACGTGCTCTCGCACATGAAATATGCACCATAAATGATACAATACGAGTTCCGCCATGCGATGTTTAGGGTACCGTAACGTGAAACGTGAAAATGTAGGTAAGACAAAGAGACTACTTCTCGACGAAATTCTCAAGCCTAATTTCCTCGTCATTCCTCACAATTTATTGTACCATAGACGATCGTCAATATTTGATTCGTATCTCACTGTGAGAATTCTAATATTTGAGCGAGTTCCATCGACAAGACAAGCCTTATTTCTCCGAGGTAGGCAGGTACGTGACGCACCTCACGTATCTTATTTCAGGTGGCGCGGGGCTGCGGTGGGGGACTAATGTGGGCCAGTAGTAAAGGAAGAAGCTGGAGTCACGTAACAATCGATGAGGGGGTAATGACGAATTCGGTACGCAATTCGATACGCGTCGCATTTTGACAATTTTATTATTATTATTTTATGCCAACTATTCCGAGAAGTAGGACATGTCGTGGTGTCTCATATGTTGAGCGAACGCTCTTAAGCTACGGGTCGTACGCATCCATCTACAGTGAGAGATGAGCACATCGAGCTGGCGTTATTCTTACTTCTCTGTCATTTTAAATACTTTATGGTAACCGAGGAAATGAGAATTAATGCCGCATCATTTTTGGCAACGATGATGCCTTTGGTGTTACCGATATCCATGACACAGGACGGTGACACTTACCATCAGCCGGCTTGTCCGCTCGTTTATCGGCTCGTTATATGAAAAAAATGTGCCCATTGTTCTTTGAGTGTTTCAGTGTGTACACTCGCTGTGAACATAAAGGGTCGCGCTAATCGCGTTACTTCCAGTCAATGAGCGTGGGATTAATTTGTTCAGTAAACATTAGCAGTTTATGTACGTTTTCAACATTACAACGGAACCCTCTTCGCGGGCTAATGAAAAGGTTTCATTGTAATGATGTAAGCGAACATAATTTGCGCGAACCGGCCTCGCCGCAGTGACGACTATTGCCGACACGCCGCCGCGCCGCCGCCGCCGCATGCGCCATGCGTTTATTTCATTACTCACAACAATCTACGTGGCTTCAGTTGCCACCGTAGTGTGAAAAATCGTCTTTCAAAAGTCGCCCAATGAAAAAGATGAAATCTGCTCCGTATCACATAGGTTTTCGTTTCCACGTCCTACGCTTGCTCGTCATCTTCGAGGCGACTTTTTCGTGGCTTGTCTTCGTAAAGAAATAAAGGTACTTCCGGCTGCGGAACACGAGGAATGGAATGATCACATTGCACTGTTCCTCCGGGGAGGTGACAGGTACGAGTCAACTCGGACGGCCCGCGCCGGGCGGCGGCGATACGGCCACCGTCAGGGCGCGCTAGCCATGCCCCGTACCTGATGTGTCACGATAATAAATTGCGCTGAAAACTTCCGCCTTGCTCAGTTACCACGTACCCTCGATGCTATATGAGACCGGTGGCCCATTTCTGTTCGGTGGCCGCTGCGGCCAGCGTCTGCGGCGCGCGGCCCCAGTTAAGGTCTCCTTACATTATGTATAAGGGAAATGTTTCCTTTTTTCGCGCCTTCTTCAGATCATCCTGATATTAGATTTAATCAAGATGCGCAAGTGACACCGAACCGGCAACGAACGTGCCCATAACATTGTAATTATAACTTGTGTTTATTGATCATGGAAACTGTGAAAGTCCGGGACAGTTGTCATATTTGGACACCATGCGAACCAATCTAGAACAATCAATTTTATGTTCAGCCAATTTTAAGGATTAATGCGAATACGAAAAAAGTTAATCCGCGTCAGTTATTTGTTAAGAGTTTTTTAAAAGTTAATTGTCAGATTGTACTGACAGATTGTACACACGCATGTCGCACAGTGCGTGGAGCAGTTTGGTACGCAAAATATGAGAATAAAGTTGGTTAAATAATATTTAATTAAAATTTATAAACCCCCGACAATGGTATTTAAACTATACATAGCTAAGAACATTTTCAATTTCAAAAAAAAGCTCGATCAATATCGGTTCTTCCGTTTGGGAGCTACAATGCCACAGATACACAGACAGACAGACAGATACACAGACACGTCAAACTAACACCCCTCTTTTTGTCGGGAGTTAAAAAATAGTCCCCGAACCCACAAAATTTTAGGAAGTCTCTATTCTATGCTGTGGCCGGACGGACAGTTGGACGAACGGACGGACAATACGGACATGACGAAGCTATTGATCCGTAATCAAAATGAAATCCTAAAAATACATAATTACTTAAGGAGGCATTTTTATAACATCATATAAAATTATATAAAAACTTTATAATTAAACGTAAATGGTTGCCTCCCTCTAAAGGCCAACTACATAATAACATTTATTAATTATCCGAGTTATTGGAACAAAAGTAAAGCTTTACCTTGCGGAGATAAAAGTTACGTTACGCTGTGTCCCCCGCCGCGCGGCCGTCGAGTTGATTGCTAATTAAATAAATAAAAGTAATTAGCGTAATTTACATAATTACATTCAATTAATACGTACATTTGTTTTTATTTGCATAGTGGATGCTTACTTCTAAATGTTGGCTATAGGGTTCCATTTTAACTAAGTATCATAATATTTCCGAAACCCGACGGGATGAGTTAGACACAAGAACCTCATTGACTTCGAACGGGAGAGTTCACCAGTGTGACTCTAAACCATGAATGGAGAATGCCCTTTCATCGCAAGATCATAAGATAGGTATAATCGGTAATAAATTTGCTTGTTTTCTCCTTGCACTTGCTGCATCAACGTTACATAAATTATGTATGTAAACACTTATAAGTGCGATATTTCAATTCAGGTGAGGTGTCGGCGGTGTCGGCGGTGTCGGTGTGTGGCGGTGGGTGTCGGCGCTGGACGTTAAACGAGTCATTTTAACATTGAAATGCAACATTATTACAGTTTACACGGCGCAGTGGTGCTCACTGCTCAGTGTAAGAAACAGTTTGATTTTACGACGCAGACGGCTCGCGGTGACGACTGGCGCGGGCGGGATGGCGCGCGGTATCACTTTGTGTTCCACTGATAGAAATTGTAGTAAAGCTAGACCATAGATAGACATAGATAGACATTCATAAACTTTATGAGATTACTCTTGAAAAGAATGGATTCATTAAATTGCGATACCTTAACTAATTATGGACATCATCGGGCACAAACAATTATAAATTATAACTTCATAATGTTAACCTTTGTAAGAGTCAATTGTCACTGCTATCTTACTTCTAAACGGCGTGACGACCTGACTTTTGACACATTAATTAAAGTTAAAATTAATGTTAAGTTAAATATTATTTTGAAATAACATTTAAAATAATATCACTACTTACCGACGTGTATCAGCCGTGCTCGATATGAAATATGAAGCACTAAAACGTCGAACACATAAATAGTTCAGCGGCGCCCTCGACTTGCGTGGGGTGCCTGCATGGTGGGCGCTACATTTCGCTACACCGCCGCGGCGCCGTGTAGTAACATTGTACTTAAAAGAACCAAAAGCTCAGTAACCGAGAATTTGTCTAATTTTAAAACATCGACATTGGTCCCCAATGCTATCAGGAGGTGTGGTGTATCAGTCGATACTTCGGACCATTGACGTAAGGATCTAATTATAAATCTAATAACAATTCGCATTCAAAGCAGCTTATTGAACTGGGTAAATAAAATAAAATGTTTCTATAAAAGTTAGGAATTTAACATTCACAGTTACCTCGTGCGAAACTGAGCTTCCGTTTCCCCGAGAGAGTGCGGGAGAGTGCGGGAGAGTGCGGGAGAGTGCGGGAGAGTGGCGGAGCGCGCCTCCGCCGGAGCGCACAATTAATGCACTGTAAAAGTTTATTTGCAGTTTTATTGCACGTGCAAACTGTTCCGTGCGGGGATTGCGACGACCGCGATATCTGTACTGATTGCATCCGTTGTTCGACTAATTCAGTTTTCTCTGTAGGTACATTGATCCGGTCACATACTCGTACTTTGTCGGCTGGTTCAACCATGAGACTACTTTGCGTTGCGTGCGTGTGGGTGTGATCGGAACAATATGAACTTTAAAGAAAAATTAATAAACGCGTGGCTATTTATGTATGTATCGGTGCAGTCTAAAATAAGTTCGTAATAATCGTTGAAATTAAGAAAAAGGGAACTGTCAAGAAGACAGACAGATTGAGAGTATCGCGAATCAAAGTAAACAACTAAATAACGTTGAATTGATAAAATCGGGTGTTGTCAGGCAATAAACGGATAGTATCCTTGTGCCTGTCGAATTGTGTGTTTTATTTAGTATCCTGGCAGTCCTGACATATAATTACGCCCACAGAGAGAGATCCATGTTCATAGTACTGAAGTAATCTTTGATACATGGTTTGCAGAGATGATCTGAGTTCATACGAATGAATACCTCCACAGAGCCCTGTCCTATATCAGAAGTGGGATAAACCCAGATGGTGAGATAATTTTCATGAGAATTTGAGAAGTAAATTTCAGAAAATAAATGAAGTTTGAATGACATTTGAAATAAGCTTCAAGGAAAATTTTACAAAGGGATACTATATAAAATCAATCAAACATACAGGAGATGATGAGATCATGTGATACTAAAGTTGGGCTTTATTTAAAAATCCGAGAAATAAATGGAAATGAGAATTTGGTTTCAGGTTTTTCACAAAAGGAATGCAAGATGAGTAGCCACAGTGAATATGATGTTTGATATCATGCAACTGAAAGTAACCTATCTTAAATTTTTCAGCTAAAGAAAAACGGCGAGATTTGAATCTGTGTATCTATTTGCTGCGAGTGTGGAGCGGGGCTGGTTTCTTCCAAATTGCAACGGGTTGTTGATGCACCTACCGGCGCTGCTGTTGTGAGCGCTGTGTTCCGCGCTAATTACATGGCTTAATAGGCATAAAGCTTTCAATCGTTAACATTTCGTGTTAACATTTCGTTTCATTTCATGTTTTGCCTACATAACTTTGTGACAATATTTTGATAGGGCCTGGATTAGGTTATAAAATTGCCATCCCTATGATTTGATATGTCACATGTCTTGACGTAAGTATTAAAATCTGTCGAAGTGACAACTGACGACAAATATGATGAAAAATAAATGAAATGTCATTCTCCTGTCCTGTTGACTACAGACCACTCTCTTACAGACTTACTCACTTTAAAAGAGTTGAATTTGAATGTTATGTTTGATTCGTACTACAAATAAAATTCGGATATGATCAAGTTAGCGTTTCCAAATTGCAACGGGTTGTTGATGCACCTACCGGCGCTGCTGTTGTGAGCGCTGTGTTCCGCGCTAATTACATGGCTTAATAGGCATAAAGCTTTCAATCGTTAACATTTCATTTACCTTTAGAGAACCCAATACATACTCAAGAACTTAAGATAATTATGCTAGGGTTGGTAAAGATGCAATTGTATATTGTACTAAATGAAGTAATCTCCTGGTTTACTATACGTAAAATAATATAGTGCATCAGAACGACTAACCTACCCGTGCCGCTGAGTCAAGTAATATAACCAAGTGGTCACTCTAGCATATGAATCTTATCATTACATTATATTACTACATTCTGTTTTTCATACGTGTTAAGATGGGCATGTAAAATCCTTGAATATAACATTGGCGTTTCCTACGTAGTTGAAACTCTTTAGCGCTTTTACTGCGAACTTCAATGATCGCGTATAGGTATGATTGCAGATTGTTGCAAAGTAGACTGAATGATAACTTAATATCTTCAATTGATGAGCAACAGTAACTGCATATTTAAATAGTAACATTATTTCATTTCATGTTTTGCCTACATAACTTTGTGACAATATTTTGATAGGGATTAGGTTATAAAATTGCCATCCCTATGATTTGATATGTCACATGTCTTGACGTAAGTATTAAAATCTGTCGAAGTGACAACTGACGACAAATATGATGAAAAATAAATGAAATGTCATTCTCCTGTCCTGTTGACTACAGACCACTCTCTTACAGACTTACTCACTTTAAAAGAGTTGAATTTGAATGTTATGTTTGATTCGTACTACAAATAAAATTCGGATATGATCAAATTAACGTTAGAATAAATGTGATAAGATATAATGAATGCAGTAAAATTAGGTTGGATCCTTAATTCAAAAATCCATTTCAAATCATTGTGTTTCTTACTTTCTCGCTATTGACCGGTGCCGTTTCTTAAATTCTAAAAAGGGCAAAATGTTGAAACAGGATTTGTTGGTATGATGACGAGATGAGTTGTTGATACGACGTCAAGCTTTATATCTTTCTTTTTAAACGCTTTTATTTAGCTTCACTTCGGAGCATCAAATCTTGTAACGTTAATTTGAATGACTTCCCTTTAATGAAAATTGATGAAATTTGGCAGACATGTGTATTTCCGATGACAATACACGAAAATCATATTTTAAACTAATTTTCATTGTTTATTTGTTGTTAAATTAAAAAAAACGATTTTCAGACTTTAGACGCATAATTCTCTATGTTCTATTTTACGTAGAGACTTGAAATTTTCACAACTTGTAGCTAATTTTATATAAAAGCGTTTCCTAAAAAATTTTTACAATTTTGATTAATTATTAATGCAAAAGTAAATTGATTAATTGATGTGGTGCTGATGATTATTTGTTGATTGAATGGAAATTTAGCGATGAATTAATAAACCACGCTGCGGACTAATAAGTCAAATGTAGGGTTCTAACTTGTTATGTTATGAGATAAATTGTTTAACCAGTATGCTTAGTTGACTTCGTATTAAGCTTGGCTTAATAAGGGCTCTTTATCTGTAACAGCCGAGACTGTTTAAATTGTCTGAAGGTCAAACTGTTAAAGTAGAGATCAATGCAGTATTTCGCATGATGGTGTTGAGGCAGTTGGGCCAACACAATGCTTAGTGACACATGGGTTGGGAACGCAAAAAACAGGCGTGTCCCGTGTGAGAACGCTCGAGTGAGCATGTATGTGGATCCCAGAGAGATCAGTGATATAAGTGTACCAAGCAAAGTGATTAATTTGTTGATTTAAAAATAATTTGATGATGACGATCAACCTTCAGCCATTTTTCTGTATGTTGAACTGTGACATTAAGTGTACAAATCTAGGTTGGATATTGCTTAAACTGTGTAAATACTGGTTAGACAATAACAAAAAGTATCTTAATTCTGGTTAATAAGAGCGGTTTAAAATAATCTTGAAGGTGATTTTGACGTTATAATTTGATGTTATGTTAATTGTGGTGTATCTTTAAAATGAAAGTAGAGCAGTATAATACGGAGACGAGAGGGTTAAACGCCCTTCCGTTAATTTATTGAGGAATGATCGAGTTTATTGAATATAGTTGATATGGGAGTTGTGAAATTTTATCGGGGATTACGAGCACACACAAAACATACGCACACATACACTTCCCTCACTTCATGAAGTCAGAATAGCCGAACGAAATACTGTGCTGATTTTGTCTTTACAGAATGATCACACGAGGACGTGTGAGTCGTCAGCGATGGCCGCAACAGTGAGAGGAACGGACGAGATTCTTATATTTGGTGACGACGCCGCGACGTACCAAACGATCAACGCGAGACGTAAAGACTTTAAAATCGTGCAAATAATAATTTGGTAGTTCCGTAACAAAAAAAGTGTTGTTATGGAGTTTCTTGCGCTGCTTCTTCTCCATAACGAGAACACATTGCGAAGCAGTGGTAATGCTAAAAAATGAACTGATGCTATTTTTGCGGGATTTCGGACAACAAAGAGCTTTGTTGTAACCTTTGGCAGTAAAGTAAAGGAAAGTTTATGAGAATGCCTGTAGGTCATGTACCAGTCGATGTTGATATTAATAATGATTTTGCTGATGAATAAGATAAGATGGGAACTCGAGTCAGTAACTTTGTAGCGCCAGTGGCAATTACGATCAAAGTGCGATTCGTGTTTTGCTCTGGTATGATATGTGTATGGTAGCAACGGAGATTGCTGGTTGGCTTTGAAAGCCGTGGAGATTGAAGGACTTACTCGAGATCATTGAGAATGTTTGTTATTGCTTTTGATAATTGAAGTTAACGACTATGGTACGTGGCTCAGGATAATTATTCCAAATTCGTAATTGCTCTTGGAGATCCTTGTTTATGTAACGTTTGTTAAATATGACGCGATTTAGTACCATTTACACACGAGGACGTGTGTCTTGTCAGTATGGCCGTATCGGTGCAGTCTAAAATAAGTTCGTAATAATCGTTGAAATTAAGAAAAAGGGAACTGTCAAGAAGACAGACAGATTGAGAGTATCGCGAATCAAAGTAAACAACTAAATAACGTTGAATTGATAAAATCGGGTGTTATCAGGCAATAAACGGATAGTATCCTTGTGCCTGTCGAATTGTGTGTTTTATTTAGTATCCTGGCAGTCCTGACATATAATTACGCCCACAGGGAGAGATCCATGTTCATAGTACTGAAGTAATCTTTGATACATGGTTTGCAGAGATGATCTGAGTTCATACGAATGAATACCTCCACAGAGCCCTGTCCTATATATGTATTTACTGAACGGAACAATTGAAACGAGCACGTTATTAGTTGCTCTTTTTTGTACTTTCCCAAGTTCAGAGGAATATGTAAGGTATGCGTTGGATCCAACGTGCGAGTAGTGTGCTATTAATAAAGTAATTAAACTGCGCGGCTGCTGTGTGCTGTACGTACTGCCGTTATGACGCCGAGTTAACTAGCTACTGCTGGATTTATGTTTAACCTCAGACGGCATCCATAAAGGGGATTCTCCCTGGAACATATGCGTAAATGTTGTATACAGCAGTTTATATTATGTAGATCCGTCCTTCTTAATTTTGATTTCAAAGATAATAACAATCCAACTACTCCAAATGGGGTGCATTGAACAATGAAGGAAGGCAGAGGCTGCTGGGGTCTTTAGTGTTTACCACAAAATGTAATATTCCTGCGCTGCTTGCATAGGGGATAGTGACCCATTAGCTAGCTACTAGAATTCTTCTCAAAAATATTATAGGTCTGCTCAGACCTTTTTTCGATTTAGGGGTCCGTTTGCGAAATATTTGGCTTTGAAGTGCTAATTTTGGTTAGAGTCAAAAGAGGGACCCCTGCAAGCTAAACGGTTAGAGATGAAAAAATTCATAAAAATAGTTAATATGACGAATTTACAAGGAAAACTTTCGCATTTAGCATTAGTAGTTATAGAGTAACTTATAACTTCGGAACTCTTCTTTGCGCGTGGCCTGACACGCACTTGGCCGATTTTAGGAATGTAATTTGAGCTTTCCTACTAGAAACAAGTTCAACCTACAGTAGGCTTATGTTTAATCTCTAGCTTCGCCTAATACAAATGGTAACTACAATTACATGGCCCAAGGGCCTTCACTTAAGCGACAATATGCTTGCGTGATTGTTTCAGAAACAGTATTAATTATTGCAAGTTAAATCAAGAACGCTATTTATAAAGCAATTACGCGAACGGCTGGTGTCGCGCTCTCGCATTATTAGAACCGAGACAGCCTGTATAGTGCATAGTGTATGGGCTACGCTAATTGAGCTAAGAGCTAAGCGAGGGTTAGGCTATTTGCGGACGTCGTTATTTTAACACTGCAGAATTCTCTCTAACATACAGGCTAACTTGTTAAAATAGAACGCGTTTTTTTTTTTAAATTCTCCAATACGCGTGTCGGTAAATCGGTATCGTTGTTGACCGTGAGAGCGGGTATTGACAATAATTCGGTACTAACAGCGAGAGTACCCTTCGCATTTAGTTAAAATTAAATACAAGTACTCGTTCATTAATATGTAGGCTCTTGTCACCGGCACCGCTGTACCGGCTCGTGCTGTGTTCCTGCTTGAATACAGTTACTCTCAATTTTGTGGTTAAAAGGAGCCACAGTAATATATTTGGAATATTCTCAGTGTTCCGGAAGATGCATCGTGAATACAACGCAGTTGATTTACCAACCAATTACTGAGCGCCTTAACGATGTGCCGCGCCGAGTGCACGCCGCCGCGCCGGCTACTTGGTGGAATGTTACTCCAAATACAATTAAGGACATAATATCATATTAATTAAAGCAAAGCTTGCTAACATACGATTTATTGTACGAGGTAGTCGGTATGTGATCTGTACTGTTTTTTTTTCATAAAAACAGAGCGACAGGAATAAATTTTTTTATAAGGTTATAAACATTGGCTGGGCCAACAAACGCAAAGCATAATTAAATATTAGCATGCCAATCTTTATACTTTGGGTATACCCATCGCTATACAGTATACACCAAGGGCCAATCATTGTACTTTTTACCCCTTCTTTATGTTTATTGCATTAAAGTTTTTATAGTTATAAAAACATATATAGTTATAATCAATTTAAATTACCAGCTTGCCAAGGAACAACTTAACATAAAATGCTTCATGATTAGGAACCTTATTTTGTAACAAGAAATTGTCAGAGTCGATGACCACCTTAAAGGGCCAATCGATTTACGTTTTTGCATTGCGTACCCTACGTGACATACTTTAAATCTTAAAAAAGCACTAATTACCAGTATAGGTAATCAGTTGGTTGTCGGTTGCATATCTTGTTATTTACGAATTATATTTTACGAATTAGACTTCACAAAGAGATCTGTTCGAACCCCGCCGCGGGTCGGCTCGCAAAATAAGCTTCATACTGTTCATTTGACCGTATGATAGTTGATGGTGGTGAGATGTTTCCGCTGGTGCTGGTAGTGAAGAGCGCAGCGGTCGCAGTGGCCGCTCGGAGTGATAAAAGGGTTATATTTAAAGCCATCACGAGGCGGATTACCGGAAACGCCATTGTTTACTCTCGCTAAGAATAGTGATGACTGGAACACTTGAACGCCGACGTAAGTAGCTTCGTATGATAATAATACACGACGATTGGTACGCTTTTGTTTAAATTGTAGTTCACTCTACAATGTTGCTTGTCGAACGTGAAGCTGGGAGTTATACGAGTACCTGTATATAAAGTTTATAGTGGTTCATAACTAGCTTCGGTTACTGGCTTGTGTCCACAGATATAGCGTGCTTGTGTCCAACTAAGTGATCGAACAAGTTAAGCAAGCGGGCGCGGATGGTGGGTGCATTGCTGACCGTTAGTGGAAATAAAAATGTCTTGAGCGTCTCCACGTTTCGGAGGACATGTAGATAAAACTGTTGGTCCTCAGGTTGTAAAACAATCCGGCGGAGTAAACTCTAGACCTCAGTTATGAGAAGAGATCCACACTATATATTGGTTGATAGGTCGCCTGTATTCCGCTCTGTCTGTAGCTCAGTGTGGTCATACGAAGTGGTAACTTTTAAATTCTGTCTGGATAATGTAACGGGCGTAGCGTTAGTATTGTTTATGTCTCTCAGCGACTAAATATCCTGCAGCGACAGCTCACGAAACAACGTGTCCCAACTTTCTGAGTTATTGCCGCCGCGGAAACATTACTGCGTTGCTATAATAAACGTTATACATAATACTGATTATACTTCACACTAGCGCAGCGCACTGCTGGACGTTGTAAAATGAGGATACATAGTTTATTTAGTTTCATTGTACGGACGGAGTATCATTTTTAGGATTCCGAAGTAAAATTGGAACCTTTATAGTTTTGTCATGTCCGTCCATCCGTCTGTCCGTTCGTCTGTCCGCCTGTCCGTCTGTTCGTCTGTGCGAAGCATAGCGCCGAGACCCTTAGTGCTAGAAAGCTGTAATTTGGCATGGATATACATATTCACTAAAAATCATAACTTGTAAAAAAAAAAAAATTGTGAGATCCATGTAAGTAATGCTATGTTAGCATAAGTAGCTAACCTTACATTGCCCGTGTCCTGGCAGTGCTGGCAGTCCTGGCAGTCCTGGCACGCACTTGCCCGGTTTCATTTCACATTAATTCACCGTGCTTACGGATACTCATAATATATTATGTTGAAACTCGATACTCCGACAGAGTTGATACTAAAGTGATGAATTAATTACCATTAAAATTGAAAACACTTCCTTCATTGTAATGTTACACGCACATAAATCGTACAATACAATACAATACAATACAAATACACTTTATTTGTACACCAAATTAACAAACAAGCAGAAATACTTAAAAAAATAATGTGGCACACAAAAGGCGGCCTTATCGCTAAAAAGCGATCTCTTCCAGGCAACCTTAGCATATAGGAAACAAAAGAGAAAATAACAATGAGGCGTAGGGTGTACATAATGAATATCGTTCTACAGTTACAGTCCATATAAACTAAATAGCTAATACCAGAGATGATAAAAAAGGGACATTTATGCATACTTTTTGAGATATAATTCTTTCACCTGTGATTTAAAACAGTGAAGTGTCTGAGCACGACGTGTGTATCGTAATTATTGTCCACATATTATTACACGTATTGATTAATTAATTCATGAAATTGCATAATCATATGATTAAAATCTTAAGTATGATATTACTTTTCAGTTAAAATCTATAACAGGTTATCCGAATATTCATTTTGTCTTCCAAATTAAAAATATCCTATGAACATTATAAGCGGGAAAATTGGTGATATTATCACCTGTGGATGTTTTTTACTTTTTCACGCATAAACTGATAAACGTATTTGGTTTAATTTAGTACACTGATAGGCTATAGCCTGTCCAGGTTATAACCTGGATTAATATATAGGATACTTTTTTATCCCGGAGAATCGGCTTGTTCCTGTGGCATAACAGGAATAAATCAGTATGGAGGCTCTATTAAAAGATTACTAATGTAAATGTGTAGACTGTCTTTAGGTCACTGGTTATCCGAAGCGAGGCGAGGGAGGTAGCGTGTTCACAATGCAGCTGCTAATATAGTTTATATTTCATAAGTTATTTCAACTCAAAAGCGAGTGATCTTATGTTTCAAGTACATTTCCCAACTGTGTAAGTTATAGGGACAAGGCAGATTTATTTTGCAAAATTCCGGAAACTTCTCGGCGATGTATTTCGCAGAGGCGATGCACTTCGGCCGGTAATTACAAAACGTAATTGTTTTAGGTACATTGAAGTATTATTACCATATAATTACTATAGAACTATAGCATATAAAACCGACACCACGAACACGGTGTTTGTACCTTTGATTCGTTACATTTTTTGAGAGAGAGGGGGCTCAATTTTGAAAGTAGAACCTCCCGGCGCGACACCAATTTGTTTGCGATGTTTTATAAATAATGTTATTAGTTTATGGTGCAACTTTATTCGCTTTAAGGACTTCTCATACTATCAGCTAACTGCCGTGAACAAGGACTAACAATTATAATTATATAGCTTTTAGTCATTATCGACTTTGCATCAATGATTGGTATGTACCAATGGTATGTATTATAACTTCTAAACACTAAGTATAATGTTATACTTACGCCTCAACTCAGAGTCACTAACGGTTACATAAATCGCTCCTTAGTATAGAATTTGTATGGTGATTCTGTGCTAAGGAGCGATTAAAGTTATTTGCATGAATTGATGTACACACATCAACACCTAGTTGGTATCAGTATACAACATGTCATACCTATGAGAGTTGCTGATTTTTTAGTATTGAAGTTTAGACCATGATACATATGACCATGATACGTATGCTCACGCATGAGGAAGGGTGTTCCGTGCTCACGGCTGTGGAAACGTGACAACGGATACTTGATTACAGTTCCGTAACTTCACAGGACGAGATACGTATATTATTTATTTATTTGACATAGATATGTCGGGATACCCTTTTGTTTCTTTTCAACGTAATCCCATGTTTTACGGCCGAAATAACAGCTTTGTAACAATACTCAAAACCTTTTGTTTCCCATATCCGTGTTCATAAACTGTGTTAAAAATACATTTGTACTGCGCGATCCATCTGGTTGGCTCCATGTCCAAAGTTCTGAAAGTGTTCGATGAAAAAAGTATTTTTAGCGAACTACGCCAATTTATTTTGTAAAAACCACTTTAAATATACTGTATTTATTGCAACCAATGATAGTCACAGTGCTTCGTCAAAACCTTGACGTGATTGATATGAATAAAACTCTATGTACCTATTTATTAAGAGATAATTTATTATCAGTTATTTTTTATTTCATTGTTACCCTAGAATACCCTGAAACATTTTTCACGAGCTTCACCTTCGAACTTGCCATGTAAGTATATTTAATGAGTAGGCTACCCATGATGTATAACACCCTTGCAGTGAAATGTACAATAATACACCGTTTTAACTGGACGTAGCGTTGTATTAATCAAGGAGGTTATTTCTGTCGGCCCTCACGTCACGTCACGTCACGGGCTCACGGGCTCACGGGCGTCGGCGTCGCGTCGGCTTGATTTATATAGCTCATTAGGGCGCGGGATCGTTTCGAAGAATGTCTTCTGGTGTACTGCTGCCCTGGTACTGGCACTCGCCACTCGCCGCTCGCTTCCCACGATCCATGGGCCTGCCAAATAGATTAATTACCATATTATTTCCCTTCCGTTCTTTGTTTTAAATAGGTTTTAAGTGTTTAAGATATTTCCTTTTTCGTTGTGATTGATTGCTTATGCGCCTTGTTGAGAGTAGATTAGTTTAATTTTGATGAAGCTCATGTTCTTACGCTTTATACACACTTCGTCACGATAAACTTGTTATAAAGTTAAATTAAAAGGACGAAGAGCAATGATTCAATTTTCGTCTCAAATGTGTCGACATTTGACTTGGGTAACTTAATGTGGGAGTTTAAATTTTCACAGTAATTTGTTTAAATCTGATGACCATACATTTCGTGTATAAATTTTCTGTAACAATTGAAAATAGTTTTAATTGAATACGAGTAGTGTCTAAAACCGCGAAGTATATTAAATTTAATTTGAGCACTGGAAAATGTAGCCCGAATTTTGTAACCTCAGAAGCTGCGGGGTAAAATGAAAATTGAATTACAATTTTGGTCACTTGTGTGACCGCCGTGTATTTCCAAAACCAAAAGCCGAACATAACTCTGTAACGTATATTTTATTGTTTAAAACGTTGGTGACGTACTGACTACTACCATAGCGCGTCCCATTTTGCGAGCACAAAACATTTCTCTCGCTTCATTCCACCGATATCGCGATATGGAGTATCGTACAACACGTTCAAACTATCTGTGAACCTCGCTGGAATTCGATGCCGCTCCCGCTTCCTCGGACCTCACCCTGTTTTCGCCTATCCAGTACCGTTTGCAAAGGAAGCGCCGACGCACGTGTATTATTCTTGCTTCGTAATCGCATTATTGTTTATTGTTTCTTGTTCTTTATTGCTTCTTGTTGTTTATTATTATTTAGTGTTGTAAGATGGGTGGGACGATACATAATGCAGAGCGGAATTTCACGCTCAAAGTAATCCAATTCTTTGAAAATGAAAAAAACACGGCTCTTTCTTTCTTTTCTTTTTTATTTTATTTTCTTTATTTGTTGTTAGGTACAGCGGCAATAGAAATATACACTCTGTGAAAATTTCAACTGTCTACCTATTACGGTTCATAAGACACAGCTTGCAGACAGACGGTTGGACGAACAGCCGGGGCTTAGCAATAGGGTCCCGTTGACACCGTTTGGGTACAGAACCCTATAAAGTACAGACTGATTTAAAAGTTGTATAAAATGCAAAAAAGTAGATCAAAATAATATTTCACAAAATCAAAATAATATTTTTAATCTTTACGTCTCGATTTTCTTTGCTATCTCTCCAGTTTGCATGACGTCATTGAGCCAGGTCCACAGATATTTTGAACGAGTAATACTCATTACGTTTCATTAGTACACTTGTTCGCCAAATAGAAAGACGCCAAATAGAAATAGAAAGTTGTTAAGCAAGCTTTAATGCCGTGAGTTATATGTAACTTTGCGATTTTTTTACATTACGATTAACAACCAACCAGTAACAAGCAAAAGGCACTACCCATGCGTTGCTGGTCAGACGCAGACAGACAGACTTCAAGTACAGGAGAGTCAGTCATGTGGCTGACTCTCCTGTACTTGAAGCGAAACACGTAACAACATTCCTCAGTAATCTGAATAGAAGATGGTAGCTGGCTGGGTGGATGTAGTCAAACGGCCAGTGATCTGCAGCTCGAGGGAACTGGCGCGGCCCCGTCCCGTGGTCAGCAGTGTGCGCCGCGAGCAGGATTTACTTACTAGTCGACGACAAAAAAGGCATCACCAACGCGTTGTTGACCAAGAAAGAAGAAAGAGAAAGAAAGATCAGGCTCCCAGCCAGTGCCAGATTTATATTTTTTATCAGTGTAGGCCAATTTATTTCCGCCGCCCCATGTACCTTTCTAAAATAATAATTTTCCATTCATAGTAAGGAAGGCACTGAATTAGTCACTAAGAAAGTGCGTAAAAAAACAACAATTACAAGTTTTTACGGCTCTTTTCAACAGCAAAATTATCTATAATATCATCTTCTGAAATCTGCCGCCCCTAGGACGCTGCCGCCCCTAGGCCGCGGCCTATACGGCCTATTGACAAATCCGGGACTGCTCCCAGCACCGCAAGCTAGCCGGAACGAGACGAATTGTTTGGCTTGCACTAACGGATTTTTCGGATTTTCCATTCTTGAGTCGATTGACGATCATCACGGCCAAGGGTTGATCCCGAGGGATTGTCATTTTATTGTAGACTCATCTCGGCGGAAGTCAGCGGATCGGTTTGCTCGCAACAGACCTTCTTAAACAAATTTAATCTTATCGGTCGAGTAGCTCCGAGCTCATTGTCATGTCCATTAGGTCTTCGGCAAAGTTACGCATCGCTGGACGCACCGGGAGATTAGATATTAGATCGCTAATGATCAGATCAATATTCAATACGATCTGATCACAAAAACTATCTCAGACTTGTAGCAGGCTTGGGACAAGGCAGCGCGGTGTCGTTATTTTTAAACTTTCAAAGGCCAAAACGAGTCTTAACGGATGATGCCAACAGTTCATTCAAGTATAAATTGGTCTCTATTCCTACCTTACTAAATTTCCTTTCGATGATTGCATCCGTCATCCACATTTGAATCGTAAAGATACACGTATTTTATTTGAAGTCTTCTGCTTTATATATCAAATATCCGCCAAGCTCACGGCTCACGGTTTCAATCCTGACGTATCGTTAACAGTCAATCGAGAAGTTCCCCGAACGAAGCCTTTCATTTCCGCATTTAAAATCCGCAGCTTTCAATCTCATACATTCACGTTTCATACATTCATCGCATCGAGTCGACAACAAGCGGCCGGAACTTTTAAACAAGTTTTAATTAGAGACGTAATTGTAGCGATTTCAAAGGAAAAACAAAATAACGAGGTTCTCTCGAACGTGCTCGTGCGGCGCGCGTCGCACTGGCGGGGGGCGCGCTAGGGGCGACGAGCGAGTGAGGACTACTCGGTAGTAAGGGCTCCGTAGTAAAAACTACGATAGATATGAGATTACACGATTATAAATTATAGACTAAATGTAAAGTAGAGGTGAAAATTTTTATTCGCTTATCCCTTAATCGGGCATTATTGGATTTAATTCGGGTATTATGACGACCATTTTCAGGAATCCATTTGCGAAATATAAATCAGAGTTAAGCGTCCCTTCCCCTGCCAGCTGTGTTTGATGTTGGACATGTGAAAAAATTAACGATTGTAATTATGATGAATTAGCTAATTAGACTTAACAAGTTACCGAGTAATAATCGATCAACTTACAACCGAACCCCATATGTACAGCACGTAGATCGACATGCATTTAACCGATTTTTTAACGTCAAGTGCACTAAAGATAGATTTAGGTAAATTAAATTGGTTCCTATATTGATGTTCGTGTCACAGTGACTCACGCAAGCCACGCCACGCAGCACGGTACAGCTCGCGCCCGCGCTCTCGCCTGCATCCTGCAATGCGACTGCGCCCGGCTGGCAACATGAAGAATCATTTGTAAATTAAACGTAGAGTTTTACGAAACCATTGTTTAGTTCCAGCGTCATTGTCGCGAGTGTGCTGCGGTCTGCCCACCTCCTGTTCTGTACATTACACACTGACACACTATTCATATTATAAATGTAGATGGGTTAGGTACATTATTCGTTTGTAGTAGGTTGAATAATTGAAGTTAAGGTAAAACGTTAAAAGGTTGATTTTGAAGCAGAAGTAGTTCATTAAATGGCAACAACAACAAACAATCATTTTGTTGTGTGTACATCATGAATGGATTCTAATTAACTTTCATCATTTACTTACTCAAGTTTCATCTAAACGGTCGTACGGTCGACATCGTGCAGTCACTTTTAAATTGAATTGATTATTACAAAATGTGTGACTGAGAAGTAATAATACTAATCACAAGATGAGGGATAATCATTAAATGCTACAGTCCACCCTCTCTCGGCGTGGCGTATGGTGGATACGTTGTTCTATAATACCTGTGTGTGTCCATCCGTCTTATACATTATCTGGGTTAAGCCGATTCTACTGACCTGGAACGTCGAAAACTATTGCTGGAAGGATACCGTAAAAATAATGCTCTAATTTAGAAACATTCGCTTCGTCAGTGCATATTTAGTCATATCAAGCTCATAACTTAAAAGATGCAAGTAATATCACTAATACTAAAAGGATGATCCATCCACGAATATTTAAGGTGATTTTGAAACCAAAATAATACGAAAAGGCTGTCGGATTCTGTGTGTAGCGAAGTACCAACACGGCGTGCGGTTTCAAACTATTTTATTTTCTCCGGCAATATCAACACGTATTCTCCCCGGCGCGACGGCGTGTTTCCACTCCACGTGACGTGTCGCGGCCAGATTGACATCCGAGATTGTCTTGGCACAATGTTCATGCTTGCGATATTACTACTCGATGTCAGTGTTCCGCGGAAATTTTGTGAGAGTCTTCGTACGAATAAGCCCCGAATATATTGACTATATTTGGTAATTGTCGTTACATAATCTTTGCTTTTGCACCGAGTATCTCAACGTAAACCCTACCTTTCAATCTTCCAAACAGTGTACGGACTGTAGCTTTATAAACTGCAGCTTTAATAAGGACATCTCTATGAATATGACTCCTTAAAAATGATTTCAGACATTCGCGATTCATTCAGAGAACATTGATCGGAACGTATTGTGTTGTTCCATCGGAGTTGTACTTCTAATTCTACATTCTAAAGCATGAGAACCAATAAATCAACATGACGCTTTTATAAATGTATCCATATTTATTAGTTGTTTATAATAGTAGTAGTAATAGTAGCTTATAATGTTGACTTGTTGTAAATGTCAATGTACTGAAAATAAAATATGATCGCTTTAACACGTAATATCAAGTTTAATCATTTTAATGTTGGTGCGCAGTATTATCCAAATGGACCAAACATTTTTCTTTTATGGAGTTTTTGTCGTAATCCCGCACAATAAAGTATATAACGTATGTACCTTTTGAGGGCTTACTAAATATTTTTTTAGCTTTTTGTGCGAAATATGACAAATATTTTTATTTCTAAATCACAGAACATCGTAAAATGATAAGAAAGACCTTTTTGACAACAATAATTTTGTTTGGTGTGAAAAATTAAATTGAAGAATCGTTCGATAATAATGTTAATAACATTATCAGGTGAGGTTAACACTTTATTCAAACTATTTCAGGAAATATATAGTATAATATAATTAAATGTAGAATCATCCCATAATTGGTGAAATGCATTATTTTTTCTTAATGGACAAAAATCGTAACAATTATTAATATATTAGCGGTTTTCGTAATTGGCTATGTATCAGAGGGCTTTCATTTAAACCTTCAATACTGTCAGATTAATTTGCCGTTTGGTTATAAATGAATAGTAGGGAAAGGATGGTCAAACCGTAATTTTTCATAATTTTAGTAGTAATTTATCATAATAATGTTTGATATCAGGACACCGGTATAATAACGGGTCTATGTACTTACCTACATCAAATTTATGTGGATGGTTTTCATTGTTTTCCATTCGTTCATGTTCAAACTGTTCTTTGTACTTTGCACGGGTTTAATGAGAGTGTGTAACGAGGTGTAATTCCTCGTTCAATATTCCTTGGCTGGCAGATGCATTTTTCTTTTAAATTTTTAAATCTTGACAGTTCGGTTTGTTTACGAAAATGCATCTGTCAGCTGGGCTTCCAACAAGATAGGAGGATGAGAATAAGAACATTTTTTATGTTACTTAATAATAATATGAATACGTGGATTGTTTAAAACAGGTAGTCACTGTTTGATTAGTGCTGTGTATCCAATTACAGTGCCCTCCTAAAATTTGAAATACGCCTTATTATTGCACTTTCCTACCCTGCCCTGAGAGTGAGTTAACAGCTACTAGTATTACTTGTGAAGGATCTACACCCTTGCACTGGCGCCCAATAAGGAATAATATAATACCTGGATAATTATATGGAATGCCTATATACCCGGGAAATTTCATGGACACGTATATTTTAGAAGACTACTTAAAATTTTTGGAAAACAAGGAAGAGGACTTAAATTGAAGGTTACCACATTATTAACATATATTTTTTCAAAATTCTAAAAGACATTATCGTCCCCTCCACATAGCGGCCCTTATTCGAATAATTTTTTTATACTTATAGACTTGTAACAATAGATACTTACTTGAAATAATGTTCATACTTAATTATTTTTATATTTTGTTCATATTTGTATTCTAAATTTTATTGTTGTGACATAAGAATGGCATTTTGTTATTTTTGGGGTAATCTATGTTGCTTAGTTACGATTACGTCAGTTATTTCTAATATTTTATTAATTATATTTACGTTCACGTATTTCTGTTGAACTGTTATAATCTATCTATCTATCATTGTTATCTGTTATAATCTAGAGTAAAATAATTACAATGAATCCTAATTTCCTTAATAAATCGGAGTTAATATACGAGATTCTTGCACGCGGTGAAGAACCTCGTGAGTCTGTTCCTCTTTTGAAGGAGCAGTTAATAAATTTAATTAGTAATGGTATTACTATATCTTCTTCTCCTTATCCTGTAGAACAAGATTTAAAGGAGATACATAATATTTTAATCGCTTTGAAAGGAAAATTGTCGCTATATGAGTTAAAGCCATCTATTATAAATAAAAACAAATTAGAAACCTACTTCCAACATCTACTTGGAAGATGCAATCTTTTAAAAATAGAATCTTATCATGATGAATCTATTATTACTCTTCATCAAAGAGCAATGAACGACTTTTTAGTCTTAAATAGACAGTTCGATTTTATAATAAATTCACCTGCATCACCTTCTTCAACGACTCAACAATCAGTTAATAAAGATGTTAGTTTAGACAAACTAGTACAAGCATTATCATGTTTAAATGATAAGGCTTTGAGTGAAATAAAAATGTTCAAATATAAAGGTGATGGTTATCCTCGAGAATTTATAAAAAGAGTTGAAGAATTTGCAAAAAATCATAAAGTTTCAAATGAAAAATTGTTCCTTTCTTTGTATGATATGTTACAAGACACACCTTTATATTGGTTCCGTAATAAAGTCAAGTATTTACAATGTTGGGAAAATTTCAAAGATGAATTTTATTTTGCATTTGACATTCATGATCATGATTATAAAATTATAAAATTAATTGATAATTGTAAACAAAATTCTACTGATTCAGTGATAACATTTTTCACGAAGATGGAAACACTATTTGAGAAACTGAGAGTACCTCTGTCAGATGATAATAAATTAGAATACCTTAAAAGAAATTTATCATCATCTTTACGGGGTAGGCTTTTACCCGAAAATATAATTTCTGTCGATTCTTTATTTAAAGCTTGCAAGTTCTACGAATCATTAAATACTGAGATTCCTACGACTTCTCAAGCTATTTATTCGGTTTCTCAACCTTTATTCTGCCCGAGATGTAGAGTCAATACGCATAATCTACAATCTTGTAAACGGTCAGATGTGGTTTGTTTTCGTTGTGGTTTTAAAGGATATAAAGCTACAGAATGTATTAATTGTAAAAAATCTTTAGAAACTTTGCCAAAAAAAAAAAACTAGTAAGGAAGGATTGTAGAGCTGACTGGGAAAGCTGGCTTAGACAGCTTAATATTTTTATGCGTTCTTATAACATGTCTACAATCCTATTTAATGATGAACGTAATTTAGAACGGCCATTTATACACATAAAAGTAAACAATGTAACTCTTGCTGGCCTTTTGGACAGTGGTAGTCCTATCACAATCATTGGTAATAACGCACATTTACAACTCGTTCAATACAATTTTATTGTTAACACTCAATTTAAATTACGTGGTTCCGTTGCTAATGGACAACACATTTCATCTATTGGTACAATTAGTTTACCCATTAATTTTAAAAATAAATCTCATACTATTACAGCCCATGTAATACCTGATATTAAACAATCTTTAATTCTTGGTATTGATTTTTGGAAAGCATTTATGATAACCAATGAGGTTCTCGATGCCATTCAAATTACAAAATATCCTAACGAGCCTATATTTTTAATAGATTGTGAGGATAATCAGGTCACACACTATGACAATTTGAATAATAGTCAAAAGTTGTCAGCAGATAAAATTATTGAAGAGTTTAAAAATATATCAACTGACGTTTGTCCTTTAGGTAGAACTAATTTGGTTGAACATATGATTGACACCGACAATCATCTCCCAATTCGTCAACGTTGTTACAGGCTTTCACCTGAAAAACAAAAGGCTCTTTCAGCTGAAGTCGATAACATGTTAGAGTTGGATGTCATTGAACCCTGTGAAAGTCCTTGGCTTAACCCTGTAATTATTACTCCAAAAAAGGATGGAGAATGGCGTTTTTGCGTAGATAGTAGAAAATTAAATTCTATTACTCGAAAAGACGCGTATAAACTTCCTTTTATTAATGATATTTTAGATAACCTTAGGGACGCTAAGTACCTTAGTTCTATCGATATAGCTAAAGCTTTTTGGGAGATACCATTACGCAAGGAAGATAGACTTAAAACAGCATTTCATGTACCTGGTCGTGGTATGTTTTGTTTTAAAGTTATGCCTTTCGGTTTAACTAATGCTCCTGCGACTCAACAACGATTTATAGATACACTTTTTTCAACTATTGATGATAATAAAGTATTTTGTTATCTCGATGATATTGTTATAGCTACTAACACTTTTGAGGATCACATAGTTACATTAAATGCTGTACTACAAAAATTACGTAGTGCAAACATTACTGTTAATTTTAAAAAGTGTGTTTTCTTTCGTAAGGAATTAAAATATCTTGGATTTATTGTTGATGAGTATGGTTTGCGTACAGACCCAGAAAAAGTCAAAGCTATTTTAGATATTCCCCCTCCTAAAACAGCTCGTGAGGTTAAAAAGTTTTTAGGTACTGCTAGCTGGTATCGTCGTTTTATACCAGATTTTAGTGATATGGTAGTACCCTTAAATAAACTGACTTCAACTGGTAAAAAGGGTTCTAAACCACCTATTTTTGTTTGGTCTGATGAAGCAGATAAAGCTTTTCACAATCTTAAAACTTGTTTAACTTCTGCTCCTTTATTGGCTAGACCGGACTTTACTAAACCTTTTTCTGTTCACTGTGATGCTTCCAGTTATGGATTAGGAGCAATGCTTGCTCAAGAATTCGATGGAGTTGAAAAACCTATAGCATATATGAGTAAATCATTAAACGGCGCCCAACGTAATTATAGTATTACTGAGAGAGAGTTATTAAGTGTGATAACAGCGTTAGAACATTGGCGTTGTTATTTAGATAATGGTACTAAGTTTACTATTTATACAGATCATTCTGCTTTACAATGGTTCCTTAATTTAAATAATCCTACAGGACGTTTGGCTCGTTGGAGTATTCGTTTATCTGCGTTTAACTTTGAGTTGAAACATAAAAAGGGGAAGGATCATTTGGTACCAGATACTCTTTCACGTTTTCCATGTATTAATCTCATACAATATGACCCAGCTCATACGAACGATACATGGTATAATGATGTTCGTTCCAAATGCCTAAATGCTCCTGCTTCTTGTCCGGATTATTCTATACAGAATAATAAACTATTTCGATACGGTCGGAGTAACAATTTTATTAATTCAGAATTTGATTGGAAGGAGGTTATTCCTTCTCAATGTGTCACAGATGTTATCAAAGAAAATCACTGTACGCCTACAAGTGGTCATTTTGGTACATATAAAACATATATGAGAATTAAATTGAGATATTTTTGGAAAGGAATGTATCGTGATGTCGCTAAATTTGTGTCAAAGTGTGAAACGTGTTTGGAACACAAACATCAAACTCAGAGAACCATAGGCCTAATGGGTGAACCAAAGGTTTGTTCCAGACCATTCCAAGCTATATCAATCGATTTAATAGGACCTTTACCGATGACGCGAAAATTAAATAAATTTATTTTTGTTGTTACTTGCTGTTTTAGCAAATATTGTTTATTATTCCCAATCAAACGTGCTACGACCGCTATTATACAACATATTTTAGAAAATCTCGTTTTTATGACTTATGGTATACCGGAAACCATATTCTTGGATAATGGTCCGCAATTCATTAGTTTTGATTTACAGGAAATGTTTCATAAATACAATGTACCTAAAGTGCTTTACTCACCTTTACATTGCCCTCAGGTGAATACAGTAGAGCGTTACAACAAAACGATTATCACTGCTGTAGCTTCTTTTGTTGAGCAGGATCATCGCACGTGGGATCTTAATTTAAATAAGATTCAATTTGCGATGAATACTGCAGTTAACGAGGTTACCAAATATACACCGGCATTTTTAGTATTTGGACGGGAACTCGTGCCTTGTGGGTCCGTTTATAGTAACTCCGATTTATCCGAGGAAATAATATTTGCTCCTCGTGATAAGTTTGCAGATAATATTGGTCAGCTTTCGACATTGTTTAATAATGTACAGGCTCGTCTTTGGCATGCACATCAGTCGAATGCTGTTCATTATAATACTAGACGTCAACATTTAACATTTGACGAAGGTGATATTGTTTGGAAACGGAATTACCAAATTTCAGATTCAGGAAAATATTTTTCGGCAAAATTAGCTCCAAAATTTATAAAGTGCAAAATATTAAAAAAAAATTCACCTCTCGTCTACGAATTAGTAGACTTTACGGGACATAATTTAGGCCGGTGGCATGTTAAGGATTTAAAGCCTAGGTGTCATGTTTTGTTTTAATCTTTTAATTTAACTTTATTTTCTTTTTACTTTATCTCTTATTATTACTTTTAATGGGTCTGTTCTTTGTTTGATTATTTCTTGTTTGTTCTGCTTATTATTTAATTATTATGTGTTATTTTTTTTTGTTTCTCTCCTTCAATTATTATTTTATGTTATTTGTTTCTGTTTTATTGTTTTGTTGTACTTTTAATTATTCTTTGTTTTTTATTTTATTCGTTGTACTTCTTATTTTATTTCCTACTTATTCTATAAAAAAAAATTTAAGATTTTTTTTTTGAGGGGAGCCCGGGGTATTGTAACGAGGTGTAATTCCTCGTTCAATATTCCTTGGCTGGCAGATGCATTTTTCTTTTAAATTTTTAAATCTTGACAGTTCGGTTTGTTTACGAAAATGCATCTGTCAGCTGGGCTTCCAACAAGATAGGAGGATGAGAATAAGAACATTTTTTATGTTACTTAATAATAATATGAATACGTGGATTGTTTAAAACAGGTAGTCACTGTTTGATTAGTGCTGTGTATCCAATTACAGTGCCCTCCTAAAATTTGAAATACGCCTTATTATTGCACTTTCCTACCCTGCCCTGAGAGTGAGTTAACAGCTACTAGTATTACTTGTGAAGGATCTACACCCTTGCAAGTGAAAATTTTAATCAAACGTGCTATGTATGGCCCAATGCCTGTGGACAGAGCTTGTGTTCTACTGCTATCGACTGTAATCCTACATTACAAACTCACAACCCTGCACTTTAGTTCTTATCGCAGAAAGCTAAGACCCGATGGCACACATTTACAGAGCGTATCTGTCTCCGAGACGCTCCAGAATGCGAGCGACATTGAGTCAGTTGACTTCAGTTATTTCGCTCCACAGCTGTAGCAACATTTGGACT
Organism: Thymelicus lineola; assembly: GCA_963932265.1. Lineage (NCBI taxonomy): Eukaryota > Metazoa > Arthropoda > Insecta > Lepidoptera > Hesperiidae > Thymelicus > Thymelicus lineola. Next base: position 21,373,680 of record OZ010682.1, on the reverse strand, counting down.
GCACTTCCCTCACATAATCATTTATCCCGAATGGTATATCGTTCACTTTAAATAAACTACAATACCTACAATAAGCGAGTCTGCACATTGGAAATGGCACGAAAGAGACGTGTGAATGATTCTGGTGGCGGACGTGGCGGAGCCTCACAAATAAAAGTCGGTGTGCGGGCGGGCTCGTCTCTCGGCTGAGATCCGACTGTTTATATCTAGAACTTGTTTACTGAGACCAATTGATTTATTACAATAGGGTGATGGAGGTAACGTAAAGAAGTTTCTTTCACGGCGATGTTGCTTGTTAGAACCTACTTAGAAAGTTCGAACTTGAGTTTGTCAGGAACGCTATTCTTTCTTTGTTTACTTGGTAATAGTTTATAGTACTCGTAATATGTTATTTATATTCGCGGTAATATTATGCTTATTTCTACACTATTAAGTTACGGCGTGAATTGGTTTTGTATTCCGCTGACTTTCAACCAAATACCATGCATGCGGCAGCGAGAGCGCCTGTTGAGCCGAGACGTGCTCGTAAAATGAAGTCGACTACGTAAAAGTATATTTTATGAGGACTTTAATGAAGGGAAGTAATGCCGCAGCGAAATCGAATCTCAAGTGAAACTGTCGATTGCAGCGTACTGCACATTGCACAGGCTCTACACTCGGCAGAATTAAACTGAAATGGAAGCTCGTTCATGAACTGTGTGAACTGTATCTTGACACTCGTGACACTCGTGACTCGTGACTCGTGAGCAGTGTGAGCACCGCCGCGCGCCACACGTGTTTCATAAATACATATTATTTATGCTAAACGTTATGTTTTTTTTTTACAGAATTCATTAATGTAAAGAATATGATTTATTTGCTCGTGTAAAGTACCTAGGCCATTTACCTATTTTTAGATTTGACTGCGTATTTTTTGCTTTCTGGCTATAAAAAATAAAGTCATCTTATTCGTTTGTGACTCTCAACTTAGCTTTAGTAGTTCGAGTTAGAGGTATATACAATTAGTTCATATTCCGAGGAAATAGATAACTAGAAACTTCCTGGTTATCGATCAGATCGAAGGATAACGGCCTCGCGGAAACATCCGTGAAAACCCATACTTTCTCGGATCAGATCCGGAGTCCGGACTTCTCTTGATACCTGCAAATTGCACGATGTTTAGGGGCACTGAAACTAATACGAATGGCGTAAGGCTGTGGACAACTTAGGTATAGTCTTGACCTCCAGAACCGGAGACAAGTACGCTGAAAAAGAGAAATACGTAATAATAAATATCAATTCTGTGCTGTGTATCTGCGACAGTCCTCTTATGCTCAAATAGGACTGTAACTTGTTGTAAACTACGCCCCGTCGCTTATTCTTATTGTTATAAAATAAACAAGAAAATAAACATTTAGACAAAAACTGTAACTTATATATATGCCAGTTTACAGCTTTCTAGCACTAATGGTTTCGGCGCTTTGCTTCGGACATACGGACGGATTGACAGACGGATAGACGGATGAACGGACATGAAGAAACTATAAAGGTTCCGATTTTATTTCGGAATCCTAAATGGGAGGTAATATTGATTAAAATACCTAATATTTTACCCTTTATACTTTAAATTGGCCCCAACTTTCCCTGACGTCAGCGCCCAGAGGTGACTAAGGAAGGGAAGATAACTTTAAAAACGGTCATAAATTGTTCGATGACGTAACGTGATTTCCGAGATAAAATTTTTCGCCGGATCATGTCGCTAACAAAGAATGAATGCTAAGTGTGCTAGGTTGGCGCTTAATGATTCCGCGCTTTAGTGCCGTGAGCCGTGAGCCGTGAGCCGTGACACTGTCTTTTTAAATACCAGGACAATTAAATAAGTTAGTCAATTTTATTGATCCCGTTTCTCTAATGATAGTTACCCGCGCTCTCACCACGACGGCTTTTAGATGTAGAGCTTTAGATTTTCTGACGATTTCCTAAGATAACTAGGTAATGGGTTTATTATATTATAATTAATTATCTACTCGTCTTGAATCAGAAATACTTATAAATTTTCAATAAATCACTTACGTAGCTCGAACCTAGCATGACATAAATATTTAAAATATGCATGCACCGTCAACACCACATACATCTATATGTATATCAACGGCTAATGGAGATAAGTAAAAGTAATAATATATTTTGAGTAATGTCGTAATGTGTGACGGTATAAGATTTTCGCATATTATTATTGGTGCGGGAATCTTGCAAAAAGGATCAAGAGAAACCGTAAAGTACAACGTAAATAGAAAACGTATTATGACATAAATAGTGCATTAAGCTCAACATCGAGGGCAAATGTATTAATGTGTGATCCCGTACCCGGCGCGGCGCCGGCGTCTCATAAATATCCATTACGCAGTTCTTCGGAGGCTTGGAGCTGTCTCCCGACACCAGGTCCCGGGTCCCCGCTCTCCCGAGCTGGCGCCTCGTGGCCAGTGTTGCCGCCGACCACAACTATCTCATGCAATAAAATATAGATTAAATTTATAGAACTATAAAATAAGCCCTAAAATGATAAACATGAAGGTTTTAGAACGTCTAATAATATGAGTAGCCTGACAAATTATTCCGGGTAAGGCCTATTGTCAGGTATAAAGAATCGGCTTTGTATGTGCTCGCAGCTCGCAGCTCGCAGACGATGTGGCGAGCGCCGCCCTTTTACTGTGGGTACGACGAACGACGAACTTTGCCTGATAACCTTGAAATATATTTTTATGTGTAAATTAAAACGAGATTTTTTACGACAAATCTGTTTATGAACTTCCGAGTAGACATTAGTCTGACAAATTAACTCAAAAAATGAAGATAAAGGAGAACCCCAGTTTCCATAGAAACTCAGGCCTAAGTAGACAAGACTGGAAATTGGCTGTTAATTAGATTATTGCAAAAAGTTCAATTTCTCCAATTTTCACGGCTGCCAGCAATGGCCAACTAAGGAAATCCTAGAATGAATCACCTTAATTATAGGTTATGATTATGTCATACTCGTGCCACAGTGCTATTTAATATGTATGTTACACAATATCTACTACTTCAATGGTTTTCACCCAAAACGAATGTCATAAAAAGGTTGTATAATAAAAGCTATTGCATATTTCAAGAGATTTTATTAGTTATCATTATAATATATTAATATTTCGTGTAGTTGTGCAGGAGGCGTTATATTTCGTTAGTATCTTGCCCAATCAAGATACCATAAGTAAGACCATAATATACTCATTGTAAGTATGGCCACAGCAACTTCCTGATCTTCTAAAGACGTATAGGGTACGTTATCCAGTGTTCAGGACTTATTCTGAATCTTTGTCAGTCACAAAACAGGCGATTAAGGAGTCCATATTCATATAGTATTGGTTTGCAAGAAATTGTAGCGAAACTGCGAAACACATTCACCGAAACACAAGTACGAAAGCGAATACATTAGAAAATTAAAATCACTGTGTGTATGTCGATGAGTTTCAATAGTAAATAGGACTCCAAATACGCTGAAAATATTTGATAGTAAAAATATACAAAACACGCGTAGAAAGATGAAAGATCGATGAGAAATATGACAATGCAGTGGTGTTATTTATAAATACTATGGTTACCAAAATGACATTATTAGGGATTACATCATCATTGTTGTCAATCGATTAATCGATGTCAAAATATTCGAAATGTAATTTAATAAAATTACCGTAACGATTGAATGGTAATTATAATATATTACATAGTTTTGATTTATATGGAATACGAAAATATGTAAAAAAAATAATAATATTATAATTATAATCACTAAATAATACATAAAATATATTATTATGTTCCATCAATCGATAATTATCAATCGATTCAATCGATTATAAAATCGTATGTAATGAGGTAAATACTGTGAAAACTTTTTTGCATTATTTTGTTCATTTGGCAAGAGCAGCTGAAGCTAAGATTTAAATATGTTTATCTTATAAATAAGACGATTTTTTTGGTATATGGTTTACTCTTGTCTAGTCCGATGTTCTAGCACAGATTACATATGGTTCGAGGCCGAAAATTGGGGATATCCTTTCTAATTTGATACATAACATTGTAGGGATTGGGAAATGGTTCTAAATGAATTGTGAAAAGTCATCGTCGATCCCAAGTAAAGTTCGTAAATCTATTTTTGCACTTTTTACCCCCAAATGGTAAATAAATCATAAAAGTTGATCGATTAAAATTGTAGATCATATATGTTACATAATTAATTAAGTCTTATCTTTAAAAATTGTTCTTACACTTACTATATTTACAGTATACATAGTTCTAAAGAATGTAAACACTGTTATTGTGATGGTATATCTTACTTACCTGTTTATTGCGCGCTGCGTGAAAACCAACCGAATATTGGTATTCGGTTGAACCCGTACTCGGCGGCGCGGCGCATCCCTATCAAAACGTTTAAACCAAGGAGTTAGTATATAATATGTAAAAGCTATTCTGCTTGCCGGCACACAGTACCACATAATTACAAAGTTGGCTGAAATAAATAACAGCCAACGAGCAGCAATTAGGCACGGTTCAGCGGCAATTGAAGTAAACTCTGTAATGAAATCCCCGCCCCTGCCCCCCCTCCCCGCTCCCCTCCCGCTCCCCTCCCACTCCCCTCTCTGGCACCTATGACTTTTATAAAAGTGCCTTTGAACATGTAAACCTTTCCCTTTGATATGATGTCGTAACACAGCGCGTGAACAGTTATTTATTTCTCTAGCAGCCGGACCCCGAGCCCCGAGCCCCGAGCCCCGAGCTCCGAGCCCCTAGCCCCTACACACGACATACGCAATTACGCATAGTTTAGAAACAGGTTTTCATTGAAATAAATATATCGTATAATTAATACTAATTCATTAACAGTCAGCCGAGCGCTGGACTTGTTGGCAATGTTGATGTTGGTGATGTTGTTGTTAATAAAAAACAAATTAGAACTTTTACCTATTTCTGAAAACGTAAAAAGTTTCCATCCAAGTCCAATATTCTTGAAATTAAATGTAAAAAACACGTGTTATTATTATTTAAAGTCATAAGTTGTTTAAGATTTTGTAGTCCACATTTTCTGAGGGATGAAGATGAAGAGATTTTGTAAAATCTTTGTTGATTTTCTTGACAATCTGGACTGGAACATAAGGAAAATGAAATATGTTTTCACATTTTGTAGACGTCCCCGGCCGCGGCGGGTGAGGAGCAGTGAATGAAAGTTTAGAGTCATGTCTATTTTAAAATTTAATATTATTCAATGTAGTGAGTTGCTACTTACATAGCTACTAGTGGGAACATTTTGGATTATAGGCATCCATTAAGAAAAGGGTTTACAAAATAGTGGGCACTATTTTCCAAGGTAGGGATAATAACAGGATCTACTTAACACATTCACTGCGTTAGGAGACTTATTCGATCTCTTGCAAGACTTTCGTATTGTGCGGCGACTAAAATCGTGTTGTTTCACTCTGTTGCGGGAGGCCCTAACTTCTAAAGTTCTTTGTGTAATTGTAAGACAAATATACATATTATTTGCTTCTTACTGAAAGATGGATCCAAGAGCGTTAAAAAAAACTTTAGAGATGGATTAGGTCTCTAACGCACTGTAGTATAAAATGTTTCATTCCTTGCGTTAGGAGACGTGTTGATACTCGTGAATCGTACCCCTCGTAGCCGCAAGTAAGGGAGGGCGGGGAGGGCGGGCACTGCGTGTATTTGTTTTAGTGTTGTTCAACTGTCGATGCGGACGGTCACGCGTATGTTTGGAAAAAATACTATTATATATATGTTCTCTGTGTATTAAATATATTTTGAAATCTGTTGGTGAATAATGAGTTCTTTTAAAAGAAAAAAGTATAAAAAGTCCATTTATTTTGGTGTAAATAAATTAGACTTAGAAATAAATGGTAAAAAATATAAAGAAAAATCATCATTCTATCATTCCCATTTTTACCGACTTCAAAAAAAGAGGAGGTATTCAATTCGACTGTATTTTTTATGTTTGTTACCTCAGAACTTTCGACTGGGTGAACCAAATTTGATGATTCGTTTTTTAATCGAAAGCTGGTGCTTGTCATGTGGTGCCACTGAGCGAGATCTGACAAGTAGTTTTTGAGTTATTTTGAAGTCAATAATTTTTTGGTTGTAAAATTTTGATTATTCAATAATTAAGTTAAGATTAAAAACGCAATTTTAATACCCTAAATCGATTAATTATCTAAAAATTTTCACTTGCGTCGTGGTTTCATAAAACCATACAATTTAATTTTCTTTTTCCATCGACAACTGAGATTTTATTTTATTGACATCACTAGTCACTACACATATTGAACTATCTTCCGTTGCGGTACGCGGTACAATCGATACCTAGTTTTTTTTTTGTGTTTGTAGTTTATCCTAATGTCATATCTGCGTGCGAACCTATCAAAAGATAGACTAATAGGCTATCTTGAACCCACAAGAAATTCATAAATATATCATTGGTTTTGAGAAAGATATAAATTATTTTCAAAATTGTTGTTTTAAGAGACTGATCAGGTCTCATACGCACCACAGGATAGTTCAGTTTCGAGATCTTTTAGGTCTCCAACGCAGGACAGGAAAGTTACTCGAAAAGTATGCCGCAGGGAACGTGTTAAATGTGAAATGTTATAAAATATCTAGACACAAAATGGACTCCCTGAAAATTTTAAACTGCTGCCTTATTTTAGCACAACAGGGCAAGTATAGCGACTCCACAACCTTCTCGCTGCAACGACTCGACTAGAATATTTTACACTTTTATAGCTTTACACAGCTTTACTCATAAGTAAGATAAGTGATTTAGAAAGTACTTTATTCGAATCCCTTAGATCTCAAATGTCCATCAATCAATCAACAAACTAGCAGTTGTTGTAGCAACAACATAAATTACAACTTACTTAATTCCTACACGGAAGCACCAAGCACCAAGCACCAAGCACCAGTGCAGTACTCTAAGGCTTTCCTGATGCAGTATCCAGCTGCCAGAGTAGCGCAGTACATTGGGAGCGACTCCGCCACTGCCACCGCCCGCGCTCCACCGAGCTCGTCTGAGTTACTGGTCTCGATTATGTACGGAGTAATTAAAGTCGGGGCGGACTAATCTTGCTCACAGGATTAGAAGATCGATAGCAGCATCACATATCCGGAGCGTGCAGCGCCACAGAGCGCAGGGAAGCAAGTTGTTCCACGCAAGTTTGGGTCTCAAGATGGGAATGGGCGTGGCCCCAGCCACAACAAAATAAAAATAATATAAATCTGTAACGATCGTCTAAACTCCAAACAGAATGCATTTCATATCAATAAAAACGTATCATACAAGTATATAAAAATAAACAAGTATCATGAAGTTCAGATTTTTTTTTGAAATCTTAGTTAAACTGATGACAAAAATACCTAACCGACTTCAACCAAATGTTCAAACCCAAAGTTCGATAAGGACCCCTAAAATTATTGCAAAACTTAAAAATTTATATAATTGTTAAAGGTCATACACGTAAAATGTTAAATCACCTTAACGGGTGATAAATGACGCAGTTCTGAGATGTTTGTTACATTAAAAAAACACATGTTTGTTACATTAAAATTACATTTGAATTTGAATGTTCATCCAAATGATAAAATGTAATGAATTACTAGTATTATAAAGTAATTGAAGTCCCAGAAGGGGAAGTTTATTGCTTTGATATAGGACAGATTGTGCGTTGATACGATAATGTAATGTCTCGCTACTCATCTTAAATCGCAGTAAACACATGTCATGTTGTTTAGATTATAATGAAAGACATTAGTCTTCTCCAGCAGTGGGTGGTGGGTGGTGGATGGTGCATCTGTCACTGTCACACCGTTTTTAAACAGAAAAACAAAATGCTTGCTGTGATGACGTCATCATTGAGTTTTACAAAAATTATATAATTACTGGTATTATAGACAAGACATTCAGCGTCCTCAGCTACATGTTTTCTCACAAAAGTTAGCTATTATATTATAATAGTCTGATCGTAGCAACTCGCATCAAGGGTGATCTTTGGTTTAATTTTCACTATAGGTACTACGCTTGAAGGACTGTATAGATTGTGAAGGCCCTCTGCGGTTGGGCTGTACCTAACTTAAATAAGTAGAGTTGTTCATAAGGAAATTGTTACTTTGTTTTAAAACTAAGCTTTTAGTAATTTTTTTAGAAAGATTATGGAAGTTGAGTATTAACCATTTGACAGTTTATTCATTGAATATGCACTGGTTAGAGGAGAATGCTAACATTGTCCTGTTTGTTATTTGTTCATATCTTTGGTTGTTTGTTTAAAGGCTAACAGTTATTACATCTTTGCGTAGTATAGCCTGAAGTTTACTTTATTGTTCTGTGCTTGGGATTTAAGAAAACAATACAATATATTGTATTAAACTCGGTGAGAGCTGTGGGGAGAGCGGGGAGAGGAGTGAGAGCGGACAATTGTTAACTTGTGTGCTGGAATTTCGTTCGGTTGTTAAACTGACAGTGATAACGAACGGTTTGTTTGCAAATTGAAAATTGTGGCGGCGACCAATAACCGGCGGCCGATCTAAATAAAACTATAAAACTGAATCGGTACGTGATCCGGCCGACATGACGTCACGACGCGAGTGGACGACCCCAAACTAACTCACTTTGCGCCGAATTACGTCAACATCCATTTCTTGTATAAAGGGTTACTCACGGTTGTCGTACTTTCTACCCACGTCATACTACCCACGTTATAGGACCACTAGGGGGCTCGTCTGCTTGTTTCACTATTATAATTTACATGAAAAACTAACAGCAGGCTAGGCGAGATCAGACAACACTGTGCTTTGACCAGCGCGGCGTCTTGAATTTTGTCATTCAACACTCTATTAACAGGTCACCCAACGGGTACCGTCTCCTTGCGGTACAGTTTAAGTAAACATTCGACAGGGATCGCCTGTTTAATTCTTGTGTCTGCGTCTCATCTGTCAGCGGAGGGGGAGGGGGAAGCAGGCCGCTGCCGCGCTGGTGGCGGTGGTTCTGGATGTGAGTGCGATCCAACCATGAAATCACTAATAACATCTGTTTACTCAATGTAAGTGAAGACCCAGAGTAGCTGTGCAGTTGTTCTACTGACCACGGCTTTGCCCGGGTTCTCCGGGATAAAAAGTACCCTATTGGCAAATTTCAGATCGTTCATCAAAATACCCATCCATCTTCACAAACTCTCATAATTTATAATATAAATAGGATAGTATGTAGTTCGTTGGTGTAAAGTAGTGTGTTGTCCCCAGGTGACGCCAGGTGACGCCAGGTGACGCCAGGTGACGCCAGGTGACGCCAGGTGACGCCAGGTGTAGCTGTGGACTCGTGTGGCTCGCGGTGAATGTGGTGGGGGGCGGGTGAGCGGGGCATGCGGAGCGGGGGGGCGCGCACGTAGCGCGCGATGCTCGGCGCGCGCGCAGCCGCCGCGCCGCTCGCCGCGCGGCTCGCGGTGCTGCTCGTCGCACAACTCGCGCCTGGTGAGTACAACGACATGCTACTCGTGCTCCATACTACAACACATATACCGGGAACCATAGTGGATAACCCCTATTTTATACATAATATATAGGTATGGTTTGTTTTTGCTTGTTAAGAATTAAATAATTTTTATTGGTCCAATAAATCTTACATAATTTACATGTTGTTGGGACCCACCTTTTAAGCATCAGTAATGCCTGTGTTGGGGGGTCCCAATGGAAGACATTTTGTACATCTAGATATATTGAACTAAAACTTAAAATTATAACATTAAAGATAACAAGATAGGATATTACAAGATAGTGTAGTTTTGTGTGTGTATGTGTGTGTCTGTGTGAGTTCGAGTACTTGTGAGTGTGAGTTCGTGTACGTGTGTGATGTGAGTGTGTGGGTAAATGTGTGTGTGTTTGTGTTTGTGTTTGTGTTTGTTTGAAAATAAAGCATATTTTTGTAACATTTTTAAAGTAAAATATTGATAGCTATATACCTTACTGTAGTACCTTACTGTTGTACTGATATTAAGAAATTTTAAATAAAATAGGTACGTACTGCGTGTGTGGGTATCTCCTATTAATTGCTTATAGGAATTTGTATGACAAACCGCAGGGAGAAGTGTGGCTACTGGCTGTACTGACTGTAATACTCCACCGTGTAAACCGCCAGCTGAGTCGGTCGTATCACAGTTATGGCTCGTGTACATACATAATATAGATGATGAAGATAAGTAAGGTACAGATGTAAAATGTATTTAAGGACCAACGTACGTATATATTCAATTCCGTCCTCCGCCCGAGTCGCCAATAAAAGCGGAACCAGCCTCGAATGGACAAAAATTGTTGTAAGTGGAAACTTCTTAGCGAAGGACGATCCTTATTGAAATTGAAAAGCGTTTGCGAACGCGGCGAAGGTTTGTATGAATAACTAAACTCGATGGAACTTCCCACTTTGTGCCCTTTTCGTTTCGTTTCGTATACAATGCTAGCTATGCTGACACCCACCGACCGACCGACCTCACCGTCTCCGTAGAGCTTACTCGATTAAGGTTAAATTTATATTCATGTGTATGAACTATGAAATATTGTTAGTCTACTCAATTTTAAAGTAACCACTTTAAAATGACTTACTACTAACCAGTAGTCCTAAAATCTCTTATTATTAAAGCCATTCAGTAAAATAATAACCAATTAAACAATCAAAGAACAAACAACAAACTTTGTGAGTCAGTAACAAAATACTTTCTTTACACTGGCCATACACGATCTAGTTTACTTGTCAAGTTTGTAGTTTGACTCGATGACTTGATGGGGCATTCAGTTTACTTGCGGTAGCTGTGTAGCCAGATAGCCATACACCATCAAGTTTATTGGATGCCGCGTCGAGTCCGCTGCAAACTTGACAAGGAGACTTGATCGTGTATAGTCTTATGGAAGCCTAAAAAGTGAACGTGGTAAATGAAAGGTTATATTTAAAGTTTCAAGTCAAATTTAAAACATAAATATTACAAATAAACCATATTCTGTTACAAGTTTTTACTAGTGTACTGTATCGCCAAGCAGTACGTGCTTCAAGGAACTATCGCATTTTGTGCTGCAAAGATACGAGTATCAGTGCATTACAAAAAATCTTCTAATCCATCAGATTCTTTGAATGCTGAAATTTAAGCAGAATTTTGGGAATATCTAAAGTTGGCTTTCGGAATGAAGGCTGCGAGTACACCGCGTTGACCTAAAAGCTGAAATTCCTCTCGGTGGCGAATGAAAAATTCAGAACTTTTGAAAGTCCGCTAAAAGCGAGTTTTCGCTTCACAACAAGGTTTAGCTGCAACTCTCGCGGCGTGAACCTGCTTTCTACTAAATACTTTTGAAATTTTACGGCGATGCATTCACTAAGATTGTTTTACAGGGTCCTCCACTAAAACACATCTCCCGTAAACACTTACATAATTAATATTACTTACACATATAATTAATGTAAAATAATAAATTCAAGTCAGATTATTATAATCTATAGCGTTTGTTTGTATGTGATTATAGACTTTCTTGCAATGTAATAAATTAAAAGGCACATTATTAATTACCAAATTCTCATTTTAAATGTCAAAACATACTAAATAAGTGAGTTCGTTATCATAAAATACTTATGAAAATGTTTTAAAAATAAAATGTAAGTGTAAGGGGTGTGATGGGCTCCATCAATCCTGGAGCCCAACTGGCCAAGCCAACCTCCCGGAACCACGGAAGGTGCCGCGGTGAACAGAGAAGAAAACTGATACATTTTACTTGGGTCTGTTCTACGCCGCACAGAAGTAACTTCTTTCATTAGTGAACTTATTTAGTGTTCAATGAACAAATTAGAAATGGACAACGTCGAAAATTGATTTTACAAAATTGAAGGGCGGGAGGACCAGGCTCAGATGGAATATTACGGCCCTAAACTCATTTAACCGTTCGTAAAATAATAACCCCGAGCCGTTTCATTCCTTATTTATATTGGACGGGTTTTACTGCTGATTTCGTATCGCGGTGCCGTAGGTTTGATCCACTCTCGTCCCACGCCCAAACGAAGAAGCCAACACGCTTCTTATCAAAATTATTATGTATGCGAGAAGTGTTTCCGATACGGGAGGAACGCAAATTATTGATACACTCGTATCATATGATATTATCATACACAACACAACTGTTGACTCCACCCTCCAGAGTACACCCGTGGGAGTCGTGCTATCAAATAACAAGTATGGTAGATCTAAGAAACTTTCGCTATAGAAGGTAACTAACTACTGACAAAATTTCTAGGTTAACTTTGGCTCAACGTTGAGAGATTAGTCAGTCGGTCAATAACGGTTGCACATTCTTAGAAAGTAGATTAATAAATTATTAAATTACCATAAAACTTTGACTGTTTCCTTCTAATTGTTGAATATTTACGGGAATTGAACTTTTGATATCGTAGCAATGCATACATAGAGAAGGCTCAGTTTATCGTGTAAACCAGAACGAAATAATATTATTCGGCTTCCCCGCGCCTGTGATGGGCCTATAGCCGCGCCAAATATTTGCAATCGGTATTAGATTTTCATTGCATTACGAGATTGGAAATCTTTGTAAACGGTTCGGCTTAGCAAACTGGAAGCATCAAACAGTGCGACGCGTTCCGACATTCCTTTGATTGCTTCATCCACTCCAGATTGGAAAACTTTATGTAGATATCTATACATATTAATAAAATTGAAGAGTTTGTCTGTGATTTCGAGATAAATGATTTTTTCAAGCTGCAAATCGTTACTTGCACGATACCAACACCGAAAAATGAGTTTTTAAAATTTTTGTCTGTCTGTCTGTTTGTTTGTCTCCGCTAATCTCCGAAACCACTGAACGAATTGTAACAACACTTTTACTAGGATATTGCAAAGTGTTCAACTTAACAACTAAGCAATTGTTTAGGGTTCCATACTAAAGGGTTCCTTAGGGATAGTTTGTATGGAAAAATAAAAAAATTTCAGCCGATTTGTTTTAAACTTTTAAAAACGTATTCTCCGTACAAAAAGAGTTATACATGCATTTCTTAGATTTTACTTATATTGCATGAAAAGGCCATAAAATGCATTTAAAGGTTATTTTTTTCATTAATTAAAATCCCTATTACTGAGTGGATATCTATTTTTGTATTTTGTTTTTAAGAGCATATTGTTTGCGTACCTATGAACTCCAATATAATTTCAGCATTTTATAAATTTCATCTGGGAAGTGGTAGAAAAACGCAAATTAAGTCTGTATGAGTAACCGATATCCAATAAATAATCGATTACTATCTTGGCAACTAGATGGCTCTGTATGTGTTGATTCACGCCAACGCCTTTAATACATACACCTTTAATATATAATATAATTAGTATGTCTGTCTGTGATTTCGAAATAACAGCATTTTTCATGTTATTAATCGTTACTAGCACGATATCAAAACCGAAAAATCAGTTTTTAATGTTTGTTTGTCTGTTTGTTTGTCTTCATTAATCTCTGAAGCTACTGAACGGATTTCAACAGGACTTTACTACAATATCGAGTCTTCAACTTAAATTATAGGCAATTTTTTAGTGTTCCATAACAAAGCCCTTTAAACATACAAAAACCTTTTATTTACACAAATTGAGGCATAGGTACAAACATTTCTTAGTTTTTTTTTATATTTTGCAAGGTGGAGCCAAAGCGTGGCACTGGAGTACTTATTTTTTACAAATTTATAATAATTCAAATACACATAAATATAATTGAAGTGTATGTCTGTTATTTCGAAATAAATGATTTTTTAAGTTGTAAATCGATACTTGCACGATACCAAAACCGAAAAACGAGTTTTTAATTTGTTTTAAACTTACAAAAACCGTTTCTTCACACAAAATAAGGCATACATACATTGCTTAGTTTATTTATATTTCGCAAGATGGAGCTAGAATATGGCACTGAAGTATTTTTTACTAAATATCTATATTTATATTCACTTTTTTAAATCATTAATTGCGTATTTATGACCTCCAACGTAAATTTAGCATTTTTTTATATTTCACTCTGGAAGGGGTTGAAAATCGTAATTTAGTGTTGCACAAATAGTAGACATTGAACAAATTGAATAATTGATAATAAAATACATAACTCCACTAAACAAAACGTATTGCGGCGTATTAAATCAAGCTTAGGATTGTTCTTTGAAATAACTAAGTGTTCCGTAATTTTTAGATTTCCGTAGTAGTGATGTTGTAGTTCTGTTATAATGCAGTCCTGAGGAACATCGTGTTGAGGGTGCAGAGTGCTGAATTTTCTCATTTTCTGTGAAGCAGTATCTTCCCTTTGCCGAATTATTGATTTGCCGAAACTACAATGTAATGAATGCGAAAATGTGTTGCACCTTTATTACCATTAAGTATCACACAACTCATCGAATTAACCTTAACTCTCTCTCATTGCTGAACCAATCTTGATGTGTTTTGGTATAGACATAGATTGTACCTTGGAGAACGATATAATTAAGACTACTTCTTTTTTTAAAGTCTGGGTACCTAACGTGAAATACTGATGGATCAGCAAACGTCATCGTACAATTTATTTATTCAATGTTATTTAAGTACTAAGGGAAATGGGAAGGGTAGCTATAGTAGGAAACACAAAATTTAGAAAATACTATGATGAAATAATAATAATAAGTAAAAGCAACCAGCTCAGTGTGCGCTAGGGTTGTTGAACCTAACTTAACTATTTAGTAAAACCTAACACTTTACTTTGCCGTTGAAAAACTGTTGTCCCCATATATGGGTCCCGAACAAATTACCAAGTTCTGCAAATAGGTTTTTTTTGTGATACTTACAAATTCACATTTTTAAAATTTTTTATTCAACCTATTTTTTACCTAAGACATAATTATCTTCTGGCCGAATGTTTTTTGATTGCGTTGACGATACAGAATATTATATGTTTTCACAGCTCCTAGGGATTGCAGACCTGAGTGTTGGATTAATTTTAATTTGTTACCTTCACGCGTTCCTGAGAAAAAAGGTCTTGAAATACAAACAGACAGACGGGCAATGGAGTAATAAGTGATCTTAAGGGAACCGTATTTTTTCTTTTGAGGTAATGAACCCTACAAATATCGAATCGTTATTTCGAGTATTGACCTTTCATAGTAACTTGGTTCTAATGAGCGATCACGCTGCTTTAAGAGTATGTTATGTAAGTTAACTAAAGCACCTAAGATTTTTTCCGAAGCGAAGCGAGGGCAATTGCTAGTTTGTAATAACGTAGAATGACTCGGCGGCAGTTCGCCGCGTGCACGCGGGATTTTTGATACCCTTGCCGACAAAACAGGTAAACAAACTATTTTTAAACTTTTTAAATAACATGTATAATATATGTTATATAAATTTGATTTAATTTCATCACTTCCGTTCTGTGTGGAAAACAGCGAGAGAAATAGAATAGTGGCTAACATACCGCACGAGCGACACACAGCGACTCCGGTAGTTCCTACAACTCAACGTCCTCGACTCGATAGTCATCACTCATCAGAGATTTACGTGGCGTAGAGGCAGTAGGGGCGGTAGGGGCGGTAGGGGCGGTAGGGGCGGTAGGGGCGGGTATATTTGTTGTGCAAAAAGTGCTAGCATTAATAAAGCTGCCTACGATGACTATGTTACTACTATAAGACAACAATTTAATAGTAACCTAAGAGCCTCTTGTCCCTAATGTTTCATTTCATTAAACTTCAACCATTACAGCAGTGGGAGGAGAAGGGATTTAGAAACCCAAACGCAGATTTTGTTGGAGCCTCCATTACGAAATAGTTTGGTTTTGATTCTTCAAATCCTCTTATTTGATGAAAGCCTCGCTGATGGAACTATACGCATTTTATTGAATTGTTTGTTGCGGAGCAAACAGCTCTGTGGTCAGTTTACATTTATTTAGGTACAGTCGGTAGTCGGTTATTAAAGGCGTCTTTTGAAAAGGTATTTCATAAATATGCGTCTGGAAAGACAATTTTTTGATTTAGGAGTCTATTTGCGAAATATTCGGCTTTAAAGTGCTAATTTTGGGTAGAGTAGAGTGTCCTCCATTTAAGCCGGCTTACCTACTAGTTTTTGGACCTGTGAAAAATTCACGGCAGTAATATATTACTGTACTAAGTATATACTTATTATGAATTAAAAAGGAAATCTATCACGACTATGGAAGCTCTACATTGCGCGTGGCCTGACACGCATTTGGCCGGTTTTTAGAGTTCCGAAAAAAAACGGAACCCTTATTGTTTTGTTATGTCCATCCGTCCGTCCGTCCGTCGGTCTGTCTGAAGCATAGACTCTTAGTGCTAGAAAGCTGTAATTTGGCATCAATATACATCTTTATTATGTACTATTATGTCTTGTGTGTTAAAACTCCAAAATCTTAGAATAATACGAGTATATTGAATATATTTTTTGATTTTTGATTGATTGATCCCCGTGAATGAATTTGTTTTCAATTTTGCTTAGAGTCAAGTGTCCCTCCTGCCAGCAACAAAATAGGTTATATTCATCTGTATGTTTATGATGATTTTACAAGGAAAACTATCACGGCTATGTTAGCATACGTAGTTAATGAGTAATAGTCGATAAACTTACACCTTCGGAACCCTACACAGCGCGTGGCCTGACACGCACTTGCCCGGTTTTGTTTTATCTATAATATTATGTAATATGAAATGTGTTGATTTTGTTAAGCATTTCATTAATAATAAATTTTCCTTTTAATTTATGGGCTTCGTCTGTGAGGGTAAAAATTGCACTATTTGTTTTTAATATATAAAATCAGCCCAGTAGAACCAATAATTTAGTAATCGCCAAAATGTGGGTGATGCTTATCAAATTTAATTTCCCAGCGTATATATATGTTTAGAAGTGTTGAAAGTGAATGGTCAGTTCCAGCCCCGCAAACTGGATCGATGACTTGTTTTCCCATTAGGTTGGTGCTTCTGTGCCAGCCGGCAGTAGCCAACCGGATGCAGGAAACTAAGTGTCGTTACTCTGTGCTCTAATGTTATGGATAGTTAAAAGTTTCAGACTGCACCCGATTCATTATCGGCTATAAAACAATTCTTACAGCTGCACCAAAATTACTTGTACTAGGGCATACATCATACATAGTGTATGAAATATGGATTGTATTCGGAATAAAAAAAATTAAAAAGAAAATGTGTGGAATTCACACGTGGTAGAATTGAAACCTTAAAAAATTTTGGTTTCAAGATAATGAGACGAATGTAAAATTTCGGGAACATAATGATTGTAGGTTTTAGTAATGATCATAGTGATGCAAAGTTAGATAGTTATTTTACATTTAATTCGTATATATTACATAGATTTATTTAGACTCAGAGCTTACATTTTCGATAAATGATACAAGCTTATGGTAACTAAAGTATGAAATAAATACTTTGGTCTTAATATGGTCAATATATATATCTTTGGAATACTGCATCAATTACTTGTTGTTGCTGCAACGCCATCTCTTAACATACGCTCTCTCTTATCTTTACTGACGCGATGACGCTTTTTCGTTTCATCGAGTTTTCACGAAGTTTTCACTTCTAAATTAAATAAAATCCCAAATATCAGCTGAACCACTGAATATTGCTGAATATACATGTGGGTTAAATTATTGGGTATTGTGGTCCACTACCCCTGGGCCTCCGTTAATCCACCACCCCTGTTACACTTTATATATATTAGATTAAATTATATACCTAATGTGAGAAAAAGAGATATACATATAAAATCACCATTTGGAACAGGCCTTGGGAAATGACGCTGAAAACTGTTACCTTGACTATATTTATTTGCTGACATTCAACTATTTACATTTCTAGAAACCTGGAGATCTACACTTGAACATATTTGAAATGCATAAGAGGCACGTGCAGCTCTCCACACATAATGACAGTGTTCAAGCCTCCTTATGTAGATCATCGTAAATATCGATGTCATGAGAACAGCATTCCAATCATTGACAACTATTTTTAACTTACCTTCAAACAATCTGATGTTCAAATATCTGTCTATATATATAACTAGCTGACCCGGCGTACTTCGTATCGCCTTAGAAGGTAACAAATCAGAGATCATTAAAATCAGTACAGCCGTTCTTAGCCGCTATAGTTTTTGTGTGCATATCTCCTCCCTCTCCTCTCCCGCTCCCTCTCCCTGTCCCGCTCCTGCTCCCTCGCCCGCTCCTGCTCCCCTTTCCTTCTCGTGTTACAACTATAACAATTCATATTTGTTTCTAACTATAAACGTATATATTAATTTTCACATTTCTGAGATCAAAAATAAATAATAGAATAGAATAGAATAGAATAGAATCGAATAGAATAGAATACTCTTTATTGTACACACCAAATAGTAGTAATCTACATTAGAACATAATATAAATAGCATGTAGTACAAAAGGCGGTCTTATCGCTATAGAGCGATCTCTTCCAGACAACCTTTAATAGTTTAAAAAAACTAAAAAACCCGCTTTTATAGAAAACCAAACTAAAAAATTGAAAATAAGGGGGATAATGAGGGGAGCGCAATGGAGAGGGAGAGGGTATTAAATGTTCTCTGATTTGTTAAACCTACCAAAACTATAAAAGGTAAAAGTAGGAGGGGAGGGGTGGGGGAGCTGCAGGGGGAGGGGAGAGAAAGGGGTAGAGCGAGCGGGAGCGAGAGGGGGAAGCGGAGGGGAGGGTGAGAGGGAGGGGGAGAGGGAGCGGGATGGAGAAAGGGAGGGAATTTAATGGTCTCTGATTTGTTAAACCTACCAAAACTATAAAAGTTAAAAGTATCGACAAAGTACATGAATCACAGATTATTAGGCGATAAGAAGTTCGCCAAGACAGCTAGTTTTAAATATTTATTTAATGATGCCAAAGAAGTATAACTTCTCACTCGCGTACTACATGTAGTTTTTTCTTTCTTCCTTTCTTTATTTCTTTTTTTTTTCTTTAAATATTGAATTGTCATCGGTCCTCGATAAGTCTACGAAGTTTGTAAGAAATCTGACCGTTTAAAGCTAATTAAAGCGTGTAATTAGGTTTTTCTTTCTTTGTTTCTTTTTCTTTAAATATTGAGTCATCATCGATCCTCGATAAGTCTACGAAGTTTGAAAGAAATCTGACCATTTAAAGCTAATTTAAGCGTGTAATTAGGTTTTTCTTTCTTTTTTTCTTTAAATATTGAATTGTCATCGGTCCTCGATAAGTCTACGAAGTTTGAAAGAAATCTGACCGTTTAAAGCTAATTAAAACATGTAATTAGGGTTTTCTTTCTTTTTTTCTTTAAATATTGAATTGTCATCGGTCCTCGATAAGTCTACGAAATTTGAAAGAAATCTGACCGTTTAAAGCTAATTAAAGCGTGTAATTAGGGTTTTCTTTCTTTCTTTCTTTCTTTCTTTTTTTCTTTAAATATTGAGTTGTCTTTGGTCTTGATAAGTCTACGAAGTTTGAAAGAAATCTGACCGTTTGAAGTGGGTCAAAATCAAGTCCAAAGAGAAGTTACAAACATACAGGTGAAGCTAATATAAAGCGTGTAATGACGAAGTACACCTTAGGGGATGAATTTCGAAAAAACCGTGATACACTTATTTTTTGTGTTTAACTATAAGCTTATATAAGTACAAATTTTCACCCTTCTTACTTCAAAACTGACGAAGTTACCATACTAACTTGCATCCCCTTAATTAACCATTTAGGGGATGATTTTCTAAAAAAAGTGTTTAAATTAACTTTTGTATATAACTATGAATTTACATAAAAATGTTCATGTTTATAACTCTAAAACTGACGAATTTGGTTTGTATTTAAGTGACTTCCAATCGCTATTTTTATCCCTGGGGATGATTTTCTAATATCTTCTGAATGGGATGTCCGATTTGAGTAATTCAAAAAGTTATCAATAGGTAGTGAAACAGTTTTGAATATGAAAGGATTTATTTGGATAAGGATTAATACGAAGGTATGGTTATCATGGTCTGATGTTGGTCAGCTTTTTTATTGACTTTTAAAATGTAAAAAGTGGTTATAGTGACATAACTACAATAGTTAGACATATAGTATCGCGACGTTTTTTGTAGATATTAATATGTTCTCTAATATTGTAGAACATTTTTTTGTCCTATCATCAATAGTTTCCGCAGCGTATGCGATGAAAGAAATTTTTAAGCAATTTTTTTACACCTTGGTTCACGTTACTGAAGTTTTAGCAAGGATCCCTAATTTTTTCTAAAAATAAATATAGCCTATGTTACTCAGGAATAATGTAGCATTCTAATGGCGAAAGAATTTTTAAAATCGGCTTAGTAGTTTTTGAGTTTATTCGTTGCAAACATACAAAAATACAAAAATACAAAGCTTTCCTCTTTATAATATTAGTATAGATTACAGTATAGACCTAATATTTTGTCTGGATCCTAATTGATCGACTGATGTTGTGTGTATGATCGATTGATATAAGTTAATAAGCAGTCACGTCGCGAGCTTTAGTTTATACTTCAAACACTTGGTCTGGCTACTAACATCTACCTGTATCGGCATGGCGGGCTTGGTGAAGGTCACTACCCTGCGGTGGGCCATTGATGAGATTCTAAGCGAGTGTCATTCGGACTTCATCGATCATCTACCCTGCTACCAGCATCGGTCTTATCTTCGGCGGCTAATCTCACATTTTAGAGACGGCTAAAAACATTTTCATGCAAACAAAATTATTCACGGGATTGTTTCCCACGAAATTACGAGCGGATATTTACATCAAGACATTCGATCAGAGACCTACTTAACTCAATATCATTTTTACTACCTGGACATGGTTATCCGATCCTTTTTACGAGGCTGCGCTAAAATGTTGTCTCCGTTCATGTACTTTACGACTTGGATATGAAATTTCGTAGGCAGATGCGTTTAAGACCTACTATAAAATGTAGATCGTAAAAACGTCACGCTTAGGTTTCTCATCTCGGTCGAAACACTCCCAGTACAACTGAAAAGCCTTGCCTAATTTAATTCTCCATTAAAGTTATAATGAAGTATAAATTTTTTTAAGATTTATTTGCTGTCGTCTGGCAACGACGCATTCAAACGGCTTCTTACAAAGGGAGAAATTGACATGCCGTAATAGTAATAGTATTCAATCACCCCGCGCGTAAAAATTTTCCTATGGATTCACCGGGGCACCGTGGCACCGGGGCATTGGGGCACCGGGGTGAGCGGTCGGTTCCACCTCAAGCGCTAATTGCATCATATAGTATTTGTAAATTGAATAACAGCTTATGTCTCATAAAATGTTATAATAACCATTTTATTTCATGTATATTATCAAAGGATAAACACTTTATGTGATCTTGAGTGCAACAGGACGAGACATTAAATGTTCAGAAGATCCGGAGTCAAAGTTTCATCATCTGGATTATGTTGTTGCCGCTTTACGGGCCTTCAATGATAATATCATTAAGCTAAGTTTAATTAGTTTTTTTATGGCGGCAACAGGTCGAGTGAGCGGCCATGCTAATAAGTAATATTTTATTTCGAGGCATACTTCGACTGAATTATAAAAATTCTGGAATGAAGAATAACAATTTTTTTATAGCCTGAGGCTGGCGAAAAAGCAGACGGGCCACCTGATGGTTAATGGTCACCGTGGCTCATAGACATGAGCAATACCAGAGAAATCGCCAATGCATCGCCGGCCTCAAGGAGAACTCTTTTCACATCTTTTTTAAAAAAACTCCATGTCATAGCGCTCCGGGAATAACTGGGAAAGAAGCTTATTCCACAGCTTACAAGTACGTGGCAAAAAGATCATGAGAATCGCTAGAGGTTCTTCACGAATCCGATCTGTGTGGATGAAACTTCAATCTTCGTCGAGTGGTGCAATGATGGAAAGGTGAAGTAGGCATCAAATCAAACAATTCCTCGGAGCACTCACCGTGGTAAAGTCGGTACAACACACAGATAGAATCGATATCTCTTCTGAAGTTCAGGTGTTCTAACATGTGAGTGATTCGTGGGTCGTTGACAACTCGGACCGCGCGTTTCTATATGACGTTAAATGGGTTAAGCTGGTATTGCGGTGCCCACGAGGTGAGAGTAGTACTCCATGTGTGACCTAACTTGAGCTTTATATAGCATAAGTAGGCGCCTCGCAGTGAAGGACTGCTTCACCCGGTTCAGGACACCAAGCTTCTTGGAGGCCAGCTTAGCCTTGGCCTCTAAATGACGCCGATACTGCACATCACTCGAGAGATTTTTAAGTTACATTTGAATTTTTCTTGATAAGATATAAAGGAATGATAAGCACGATGTTGACGCGAGGGGATGCTCTCTGATAGAAGGAAGTATGTAGAAGGTATGGTTTAATTGCTATGTTATTACTGAACTAAACACATGCCATTTTTCGTTTTTCTCTGAAATTACAACAAATCCTTAGGGTCGTGAAATATCTAGGTCGCCTCGAAAGAGTTTTTGCAGCACAGGTCCGCCGGGACGGCCGGGACGCCGGGACCGGGCGGGACGCCGGCAAATTGGGTCCGATTTTTTGCGAACGGGATTTAATAAATTGTCCCTGGAAGCGAAAAAACGACCTTGTTTGGTTTTAATTAAAAACCTATTCGTTTGCTCGTATTCGCTATTATTAAACGTTTCAGCGGGACTGCGCGGTCCTTGCGCGTCTTCGATGATCCACGTGTGTTTGTTGAGGCCTGGACCGGACCGCGCGGGGTCCGAGTGGGGCCGGCGGGCCCGAGTGGGGCCGGTGGGGCCCGGGGCAAATTAACAGTAAATTCCGGACGGAGTTAGTCACGTTGCTCTGTGGCGAGCACAAATAAAAGTGGATCGCTGGGATCGGCTGGGATCCGGCACGCGATCAATTACATAGAAATGTCGAATTTACGCAATTTTGTTCAAGCCGTTAGTTAACACAAGAGTTCGATTCGCGATGAGAATGGTAAAAAATTGGTTTTTGTAAAATCACGGTATACATATTAGATTTTATACATATTAGGTTTACGTATTCATACTATTCATGTTTGACAATCCAAAGTTAATAGACTAAACTCTTCTAGCTCATAGATTTCCTGCCGCTCACTAACAGATATAACAGGTACAGATAACTCTGGTACCCTTAGCCTTTGGAAAGGACAGACTACATTATAATATACCTATCCCAGGTACACAATTAGTTATTGTTTGAGCCTCTCCGGTTTTTGTGTCAACGTTTACGCTCCTTTAAATACTCACAAAACCCTGTAAGTAATGTGGCCCTTTTAATAAACTCCATAAATGCGAACGAAAATTCGATTCGTTGGCAATGGCGGCTCTGGCTAAAATATGTTTTCGGAAGAAAAAAACGTGTTTCTGGGTGTTAAGGTGACGTGACCCTAGGGCGGGGGTGTGAGAGGGGGAGGGGGAAGGGTGAAGAGTGTTAATTAGGACTTTTCGTCGGCAATCCATCCGCGTCGGAAGGGCCTCGTACACGAATGCAAATTAAATATTTCATTGCAGTTATCTCGCAAGACTCCAGCATTCGCCGCGGGCGCCTTTTCTTGTCGCTCCACATTTTATACGTTTTCCACTGAAACCACAGCCTACTTCCAACTGCCACAATTTTACTTAATTCCTGTTAGCGAATTCGTAGTTTTTTTCGGTTTTTCGGTCTTAGGTTAATGAGAGTAGTGCAAAATTTAATTAGCCCAGGAAAAATGCCGTAAATGTTTTAACCACTACTATAAATAAAATTTCAGCATATGTTGCCTTAAGCATAACTAAAATGTATCCAAAATATATTCTGTTTTTTCGTTGTCGTGATAGAATTAACATACTACTTTTGGGATGTCCAGCTTCCTGTTTGTAGGTATAAGCTTTCAGACGTATCTAAAAATAAGGTTATCTTCGGCTTAAAAACTGATAAGACTCATTATAATACCTAATCTCAAAATCAACATGTGATCTCCCTGGACAAGTCGAGATCTGAGACTAGCATCTGTTCCCCGTCGCGCGTCGGCACAAGCTTCAGCGAGGAGGGTAATTACGCGCCTGCGGAGTAAACTTTAATTACAAATAATTTCTAAGCATACTATACAAACTTGTGAAGTAAGCTAGAACAAATCTTACGACTACGTCTGTAATTAAAGATGTTCTCGTAAACCTTTGATCTCGTCTCACCGTGGAGAGCCGCTCCAGCCGTGGGCCGTGGGCCGTGGGCCGGGGTGCGGGGTGCGGGGTGCGAGGTGCGGGGCGCGGGGCGCGGGGTGCGGGGCGCGGGGGGGGGGGCACTTGGGGCACGGTTACCGCCACTATAAACGTGTTTATCTGCTAACTTCGATTCCCTTCAGAAGTACTGAGAAGCCCGGTTCCTCCTGACATTTCTTCCACGTTTTACTAGTTTTCATTAAATTTGGGTTGCCGACTTTATTAGAGTTTTTATATCAGTATATTTGGCTTCTTATAGGATTCAATGTTTACCAAACAACAGTTTACTTAGAACAATAACAAGTCGAGGAGTTACCGCAATGACTTTCGAAGTTTTATGGAATGAACGAAATCGATTCCTACTTACTATGAATTTCAAATTATCTTTCACAAGAACATTATTTATGTTGACTAAATTACAATGAAGTTGTCCCACTTACGCGAACGCGAAACTACGTAATAAGTTAATTAGATTTATAACAATCGATTTTGTGGTTTAATACTTGCTACCAAATAGTTTAATTTTTATACAAGTAAAATTATAGGTTCCACCCAACCGCAATAGCGTGACGTAGGAATCTGTTCCTTCGGTTTCCTCGGTTATGAGAATGAACCGTGCCCTGTAGCATGGGTTGCAAATGAAAGGTATACGTAACATGTGCACTTTGTCTAATTATTTTTACAAGGAAACCACATTTTTTTTGCAATTTCATGACAACAACTTTACGTCGCTTTCAAGCAAAACAATTATTTTGAATAATATTGATATCAGTCCATGGGTTTTTCGACGATAAGTGATGACCACAAGTCAGGTCATAAAGTTGTACTCGTCGCTGGGACCCCAGTCAGGCTGGGTTCGGGTCTCGTTTGTGTTGGCTGTGAGACAATACAAGCTTCAAGGCGATTAAGGAAGCCGGTGCAGCCTCTCCCCAGGACGAGTTTCTAAGGTTACAGTTTCTGTCGGTGGCATAGTCCCCCAACTAATTGACTATGCCGGCGGTGGCATCGACATCTTAAACAAAATGATATAATTAAAATATGAATTGTAGGACTACTCAATAAATGTGAATACCGAGTATCTCACTATTATTAGGAGTAAAGCTTTTGAGCGAGGGTTTAACAATATCAACTTCAATAACAGGCACATTGTTCACGAGAGCTTAGGCGAGGCGGCCCTGGATTTAAAGTTCGACTTGAAATGAATTCCTTAAGGGTCTCTGCCAGGGAACGGTTGTACACTGGTGACTAGGAATAACTTGGTGGCAGCCGCCGTGTTTTGAATATTAAATAGAACAAATAAGCGTAAATTTGACTTGACTTAAACCATGGCTAGAGCCTGCGGTGAAGAGCCCCTGAGATCTTCTCGACATACTCCGGTGCGCCTTGGTGCGGTGGTGAAATAACCACCCTAAGTGCCACGCGCCACATGGATCCTTCTGAAATAAAACAACCCATACCTATGACTTCATGAGTCGGTAGTTAACTCACGAACTTAACAATGATTTAATTTCTGGAATTTATTTCCTTTAGAACCGATTTTCATATTTCAGCCCACGGTATGAAAGGAGATCCCCAATTTTCGGCCTCGAACCATATGTAATCTGTGCTAGAACATCGGACTAGACAAGAGTAAACTATATACCAAAAAATTCGTCTTATTTATAAGATAAACATATTTAAATCTTAGCTTCAGCTGCTGTTGCCAAATGAACAAAATAATGCAAAAAAGTTTTCACAGTATTTACCTCATTACATACGATTTTATAATCGATTGAATCGACTGATAATGATCGATTGATGGAACATAATAATATATTTTATGTATTATTTAGTGATTATAATTATAATATTAATTAATTTTTTACATATTTTCGTATTCCATATAAATCAAAACTATGTAATATATTATAATTACCATTCAATCGTTACGCTAATTTTATTAAATTACATTTCGAATATTTTGACATCGATTAATCGATTGACAACAATGATGATGTAATCCCTAATAATGTCATTTTGGTAACCATAGTATTTACAAATAACACCACTGTATTGTCATATTTGTCATCGATCTTTCATCTTTCTACGCGTGTTCTTGTATATTTTTACTATCAAATATTTTCAGCGTATTTGGAGTCCTATTTACTATTGAAACTCATTGACACGTAGACGTACACAGTGATTTTAATTTTCTATTGTATTCGCTTTCGTACTTGTGTTTTGGTGAATGTGTTTCGCAGTTTCGCTACAATTTCTTGCAAACCAATACTATATGAATATGGACTCCTTAATCGCCTGTTTTGTGACTGACAAAGGTTCAGAATAAGTCCTGAACACTGGATAACGTACCCTATACATCTTTAGAAGATCAGGAAGTTGCTGTGGCCATACTTACAATGAGTATATTATGGTATCTTGATTGGGCAAGGTACTAACGAAATATAACGCCTCCTGCACAACTACACGAAATATTAATATATTATAATGATAACTAATAAAATATCTTGAAATATGCAATAGCTTTTATTATACAACCTTTTTATGACATTCGTTTTGGGTGAAAACCATTGAAGTAGTAGATATTATAATAGACACCCGCCAACGTAAGTGTAACATACATATTAAATAGCACTGTAACACGAGTATGACATAATCATAACCTATAATTAAGGTGATTAATTCTAGGATTTCCTTAGTTGGCCATTGCTGGCAGCCGTGAAAATTGGAGAAATTGAACTTTTTGCAATAATCTAATTAACAGCCAATTTCCAGTCTTGTCTACTTAGGCCTGAGTTTCTATGGAAACTGGAGTTCTCCTTTTATGAGAAGTGAAATCAAACTTTCTCCGTTACGTTATGCGTTATATTTATAATTCGTAACACAGAATCTAGATGGCGTTGTTACGGATCAGTATAATAATCTTGTTACATCCTATTCTGATGCTGTGAAAATCATCATCGTCATAACATCATCATCGTCATCATCATCCGTTGTTACTAATTTGACAATTGCAAACTAAATGGCGTTTGACTCCAGTCGTGCATCGGAGCTGACACATACAATTTTTTCATTACTTGCAACTGTACCCAGAACACGAGAGCATTGTTTCAATAGTTCGGAACACCGTATATGCCATACACAACAAAGTCATTACTGTCTGTTTTGCCCTTAGTTTTTTAAACTACGGCTTCTGTCCACGGCGCGCGGCGCGGCGGCGTTTCATTTCACGACTGCAAGCTGCATCATGAAACATAGGCAACAGGCAAAACGTTGGATGATGCTTTAGTGGATAGATATCGTTATGGAAATCAATTTGGGCTAAGTAGTTAAACGGAGTAGCTCTACTTTATATGGGAGTTTCAACGTTCATTAATTTAGAATAGAATAGAATAGAATAGAATAGAATAGAATAGAAGTTTATTTACAAGGCCACGAACACATACAAAAATCAGAAAAAAAAACAGAATAACAAATAAAAAAAATAAAATAAAAAACATGCACCTCCTTACAAAATTATTACTAATAAATATTACGCTCGCATGTGTCCAGTGGCCTAGAAAAAGGAGCACACTCAGCATTGTGCCGTAGTATTAACTACGGCGCTGGTTTTCAGTCAATTTATGATTCAAGGTTTGCTTCTTCCATAAATGAAGTGATGAATAAAGGTATGCGTTATGATGGTGGACCCGGACAGGTGTTGGCCTGCGCTTTCCTACTCAGTTTGCAATCAGCGCGGCAGCGTCGTGCAGTTCATGGCGCCGC
The DNA here is from genome assembly GCA_963932265.1 of Thymelicus lineola. Taxonomy (NCBI): domain Eukaryota; kingdom Metazoa; phylum Arthropoda; class Insecta; order Lepidoptera; family Hesperiidae; genus Thymelicus; species Thymelicus lineola. The sequence continues at coordinate 21,345,629 of OZ010682.1, read as the reverse complement.
GCCCGTGGCGGCTGCCGGACACAGAACAGACTGACTGATGCTATGAGCAGACGCCACTCGCCGCCTCCACCGTTACATCCCTCAACCAAGTCTCGCGCGGCCAGTCCGCCAGTCCGCCAGTCCGCCAGTCCGCCAGTCCGCCAGTCCGCCAGTCCGCCAGTCCGCCAGTCCGCCAGTCCGCCAGGCGGCCACACACTACATTACCTGCTATAGTAATGCATGTATCTACCGGCATTCAATCTGATAATTGTTTGCAAATTGACCTTCATTTATTAAACAGTTAATGTTTCTCATTGAAGTACACGTAGCCAATCATCTAGCGTGACATGACTCGCGAATAATGTTTTGGGAATTACCTCGCAGCGATTAAAATTAGTTATCAGTTATAATGAAACTTCCCCATGTTTTACAATACTGAAACTTGGAACACCCACTAACGAGGATATTATACCGATTGAATCAATACTGTAGGTCTTTTGATGCATTTTAATATAATATGACCTACATTTAAAGTATTGTAAAGTTTATAAGTGAAGCGCAGTTGGGTTCCTTTATCCTATCTCATACCTGCCCGTCGACGCTTTAACAATGACATCAGACGCTAAGTGGTAGTAAACTGTCAGACGGTTTATTATAACTTATATGAGTTTTACGGGTTCATCGTGTACCGTAAAAGTGTATATCGTGTATAGCTATAAGCCTCGTATAGTGCTACAAGTTAAACGAGTTTAATAAGCATCAGCGTGATATATTTAGAAGTTAGGAAATAATACTTTGACGTTATTACTCTCCAAAATGGAAAGGCAAAACTTATTCTCCGGCTCGTACAAAAAGGAATATGAAAGAAAGCCTAGTTCTTTGATGGATAAAACGCGATTAGGAGAAGGAAACTGGAGGCCAATTCGACCAACAATGCGTCGTATTAAACTGGAGAGCTGTGCGAGGCCCGCTCCTCCCCCTCCACCACTCCCCCCCTCCCCCGGGTCCCGCGAAACTTCAAACAGCCGCCGGATTTCGATACTATGGAAATAAAGATGGCTGACATCAAAGGAAATAATTTACACGGGAAAATTGAAATTTGGTATTTGCTCCTTCACAAACTTTAATTTAACTGTTAACTTTAATTCGCTATTAATCGAGCGATGCGCGTCATGTACGGATTTGTAAATTTGGGGCAAAAGTTACTTATAAAAAATAAAAATAAAACAGCGGGCAAGTGCGTGTCAGGCCACGCGCAACGTAGGGTTCCGAAGTAGTAAGTTTATCGACTATTACTCATTAACTACTTATGCCAACATAGCCGTTAGCGCTTTCTCTCTTTCTCATTGTCCTTCTCCAATCGTTTAGCCGGCAGGGGGGGACACTTGACACTTATCAAAATTAGCACATTAAAGCCAAATATTTCGCAAACGGACTCTTAAATATAAAAATGGTTTTAGAAGACCCATAATATTTTTGAAAGACCTTTTCAATGATACCCCTCACCTGTATAATTGGAGGTACCGTGAAAAAAAAATTTCACCACACAACAAAGTATTTGCTGTTGGATCGGAGTGCTCCATTAAGTACATGTAATGACTATTCATTTTATTATTGTCTTGATAAAATTAGATATGAATAAACACAGGTTTGTTGCAATGTTAATAATGAAAATGAAATGCATATTGCAGAGGTTTAACTACTTTACAAAAGTTAGTCAAAGTTATAAAAATATTGTTACGTAAATTAATTTCTCACATCAATAAGGTGCAAGTGATAAGCGAGTAAGAATATTCCCAGAAAGAATCGTGAAATGGACCAGCGGCGGCTATTGATGTCTACAATTAAGTACAAAATGACTGTTACATCAACCACTTACTATGCACGAAATTTAGCCACTTTACGATGTTTAAGGAGGGTTTAATAATATAGCACGGCATAATCCAGTAAAAGGTAGAATTTTAGGGAAGATCATTTGGAACGAACGGATTTGAAGGTTCGCCTAATGGTTTGGTATACGCGTCACTGTGTATGTACGTGTGAGTGTATGTATAATCGTCATGGCAGGGTGTGGGTAAAGACCGCGGTGTACGAAAAGATGATTGAATCCACTAAATATCGAGAAACATACACCGTGTCCGCGTGTTTACGTACATAGCCAACAAACGAGCTATTGAGGCAGTTGATGGTAATTTAAGCGAATATCTAAAGTCCATAAAATTAAGTTAGTGCGTGTTAAACCCATGACTACATCGCCACTTACCATCAGATGGGATTATAGTCAAGCATTAACTCACATGGTATAAAAAAGTGGGGAACCTCTATTAACTTTGTCAAAGGACTTATTCAAAAATGTCTTTACACTTAAATAAAGTGGATCCAACTACAGTACCTTTAACTTTAGAATTACTGGTTGTTATAAATCTGTTATTACGTGCTAAGTGCTGTCAGAAAATTTTCTCAAATTGGTTTTACTAATAACATTCACATTGATTCAGTAGCTGAAAAAATAAAATTCGTGTAAATGTACAAAGTTCTTTCTGATTTAATCAGCGAAGTAATAAACTATTTATGTGAAGTGAAGTACTAACAAATAAACAAGAAACTTTCCTAAATAATTTCAGGGAAATTTGCTTCGTAATAAATAATTTCAAGTAACGTCATAATTTCAATTACTTGCTATGAAAATTCCATTAAGTTTCTCAGGGACAAAGCCGATCGGACAGTCACGTTGTCCTTAACTAGAAGTCTATTTGATTTGGACAGACTCGGTAATTTTCGGTAGGTATTCGAGAATAATTTCACAGTAACACTGTTTAATAGTTTATTAAGTGAAAAACAGGCTGACTTCATAATATACCGCTCGGACTATACCAGCTTCAAAATATAAAGGAACATTATGTTATTTCAAATAGCTACGTATTGATTCCAATATTAAATTACGTTTTGGTTAAATATTTTTGGGAGAATAAATTGTATTATAATGAAAACGAACAGAGAATATTCGAAAGCCGCTGGATAAACTCTAGCCGTGTGTAAGTGTAACTCGGAGAACAATTAATGTTCCGACGGAAATGAGAGTGGCGCTCGGTGAGGGTGCCGCCTGACTCGCGGGGCGAACAACTAGTTTGCAACAGATTTCATTATTAACTATGGATTGTGAAACCAGCAACCAGCTGCCAGCGCACACACATTACATTACAAAAACTATATCTCCGGCGAAAATTCATGCTTCATTATGTTGTATGTGTCATAATTAGGGTATGGTTTTCCAATTCCTTTTAAAAAAATTAAAAGATTTTGCATCCTATTTTTGACAACTCCATTTATTGTAACGATAGTTTGAGGTTTTATGAATATTTTTAATACAATGGTCCATTGCTAAGTAGTTGTGTAATTCTAATGAATGTGGATTGTGGATCAGTTAGCAGCTTAGTTCGTATTATTTTGTAGTACGTATTACTAATCGTTGGGTCCCTGGAGCATTAATTAACATCTCCCGGTTCATAATTCCGAGCAATAGTTTCTGCTAGAACGCTTTACACTCAATGCCGACGCTGTACCAATAGTTCATTTTAGAACTGTAGGTAGATCCGTTTATCAATAATTGCTTTATGAAATTCTACAGCTACCATAATATCTGCTACAGATATCTATCTATCATCTATATCTATCCTCCTAACATCGGATCGCTGGGAATCGGAAGACAATGTCAGACGTAGACCGTGGAGCACACTAGGTTAGGTATGTAAGTGGTATCAAATTTTCAATAAAAAAAATGGACAACGAATGTACAAATAATCTTAAATTAAAATTTAAAAACCCTTGACAGTTTTATTTACACTAAAAATAGCTATAAAATCCTCGATTATGTCACCTTTCAAACAAAAAACTAGATCAAAATCGGTTCATCCGTTTGGGGGCTTACTTGATTACTTGATGAAGACCCGGGTCAGACGCTATCTGCACTTGTAGGTTCATTAGAGTAGATGATACGACCGTTTCGAAACGTTTGAAAGCCTTAGGAATAGTCCAGAAACAAGGACATTGGGTCCCTTATGAGTTAAACCCAAAAGACATCGAACGGCGTTTTCTAACGTGCCAAATTTTGTTTCAACGATACAAAAGAAAAAGTTTTCTGCATCGTATCGTGACTGGCGATGAAAAGTAGATCTATATTATGATAACCCTAAGCGTAAAAAATCGTGGGGTAAGCCCGGCCATGCCTCTACACCGTGCGCAAAGCGAAATATTCATGGTTATAAGCTTCTTCGTTCTTTGTATTTGGTGGGATCAGCAAGGTGTTATTTATTATAAGCTCCTCAAACCGAATGAGACTATCACGGGAGATCGCTATCGACTACAATTGATGCGTTTAAGCCGAGCCCTGAAAGAAAAACGGCCGCTTTACAAGCAGAGACACGAGAAAGTGATTTTGTTGCACGACAACGCTCTTCCATATGTTACGTTACTAGTGAAAACTTACCTGGAAACACTTTGATGGGAAGTCTTACCCCACCCGCTATATTCACCGGATATAGCCCCTTCCGACTACCACCTATTCCATTCAATGGCACATGGCCTATCTGAGCAGCACTTCCAATCGTATGAAGATACCAAAAAATGGATTGATTCATAGATAGCCTCAAAAGACGTTTCGTTCCGACGCGGGATTCATTTGCTGCCAAAACGATGTGAAAAGGTGGTATCTAGTGATGGGCAATACTTTGACTGAAGTATGTTTTAATAATTTCTGTGGATAAAGCGTTTATTTTCCCAAAAAAACAGCGAGAACTTATTCAAGGAAATATGGGTTCCGATTTTACTTCGGAACCCTAAAAAGCTGATTTTCTGAACTTTACCGGTTTATTACTCCTCAATATCGAGCAGCAATACCCTATATGCTTAAAATAAGCGCACAGTTGCTCCGAAATGGAAATGAGTGTAAATGGTTCAAAGGGCACCCAGCGGTATTTTCCTTTCATTAATGGACAAATGATACGTTAATCTACCGATGATAGGTGCCCCACACCCCACACCCCACGCCCCACGCCCCACAGTGCCCGCAGCTTATGTAATTAACAGTTCGATTGTTTTACAGACGACCTACAGATACAGATATTCTTTTACTTTCCCTATACAATTATTTTTTGGGGAAATAGACATACAATATTTAGGTACAACATAAAAATAACGAACACAATAGAAACAAGTACCACTGTTGGTTGATTCTTAAATAATATGACGAAAACAAATGTTACATATTGAATCTTAACAATCAAAAAGATTCTGCAAACTAATTAAATTTAAAAATAAAAAAAACCCGTCTGCTATCAAAAAACTATCATGTTATACCTTTTTGAAAACTTTACTTTACTTGACGAGCTTCGATTTATTTTTATTTTTTGAAAAATAAGACAATGTCATCTCAGAGCCACCATATTTGTTTTTTAACAAAACGAATCTAACGATATTTTAATTATATAAATTGGTCCAGCGGTTTGGAAAATATGAGGTAATAAAGAATATTACATGAATACATGCATACATACATACACACATAAATATTGTACATACATACATATACAAGATACGCGTGAAAAACATAACCCTTCCTTGGCAGTCCGGCAAAAACATAATTGAAAATACCTTTCAATTCTATTCCTGACGAATCAACTGAAACATATCTAACGTTATACACAGGAAAGTTTGTTTGTAATGAATAAACTCAAAAACTACTGGACATACTATGTAAAATGCGATATCATAACCACAAAAATGTTCACCGCTGCGGAACCTTTCAGCTGATTGAGTGGATTAGACTGCAGACTATTGAACTTCTAATGCATTCATCAATTTTAGAAGGAAGAAATGTGATTGTGACATCTGTTATGCATTTTCAAATCAAATAACATTATTCATAATATTTCGTGGTTTCATTTTCGATATAAATTAACAAGTAGTCCTTTGACCTAGCAGGCAACACTCGCACGCTTTAAAGATACCCTCTTTTTTTTATAAAGAACCGAGGTACCCTCCTTCATCTCACTAGCTTACTGATCATTCTTTTTCCGTGCGAGGCAACGAGTGCACGCGCTCCTTCGTTGAATTCTTGCTATAGTATATACCAAATTAATTTATATTCCTACTCGATGTCTAAAAGAACATACGAAGAAAAAATGGACTATTATATGAGAAAAATGGAGAAGTTGAAAGAAAAACAAAGTCGTAAACGCCGTCGTTCAGAGGTTTTTTATTTATCGCCAGAACAAAATAACCAAGGTAAGTCAGTGAAATTAAATACAAGTTTCTGCATGGGCCTTTTCGCCGTACAAGCACTGTTCAAAATGAAAGTCTTGTCACGGCGCTATTGCCATAGATTCAAACCTGAACACGGCAATTATTTATCCGCCATAGATTCCTAAGCGAACGCGGCGACTATATCTAAATAAATTATCTATTATAATTACCTATCATTGCCTTTTAGGCGGTGAAGCCTCGATGTGGGATTATGAGGAACCGCTGCCCGATCCCGAACAAATATCGCCAGTGCCCGACCCCGATAACCCTGTACTCGAAGTGCCATTGGAACCCGATCCGATCCAACATGATCATACATCAGCGCCATTGGCGCCTCCTGAGCCAGTCCAGATCTCGGATGACTCAAGCACTTTAGACCCGGAAATTTTTTCAGCTCCCGGCGAGGCGACCGATCCGGGTCCGGCGTGGGGTCCAGATATACATAATAATCTGACTCAACTATGGCAGCCATTGCTCAAAAAGGGAATGGCCAAAGATACCAAAGATAAGATTTTTAAACAATATTTAATACCCAGCAACTGCACATTATTGCAAGCCCCCAAGTTGAATATTGAGATCTCAGCGGCAGTCGCCGAAATGGTGAGGACGCGAGACAAAAAAGTAGAAACTGCCCAACAACAGTTAGGAATCGGTATCACAGCCATAAGTAGAGCAATGACGTCACTGCTAACAAGTGAGAATAAAATAGAGGCAATTAAAATTCTTAGTGACGGTTGTCGTATTTTGTGCGATTTACATTACATGGAAACACAGGCTCGAATAAAAATGATTTCACCCGGTTTGGCTAAACCCTTTCTCAATGTTATTCAGGATAGCGAAAGAGATGAGACGTTGTTTGGAACAAGTCTGCCAGAAAAAATAAGGGCCTCGAAGACGATCGAGAAGCAGGGTCTTCAAATAAAAAAGATTACGCCATTACCTAAATTTAACCCTGCTACGGGTCAAAGCACATTCCAAACACGCCAACAGACCCAGGGAAACTACCAAGGGCCTCCTCGTTACCCGTCGGCCAGGGGGGGGCGGGGAGGTCAGCGGAGAGTCCCCTCAGCTTCGCGTCGACCAGTACAGGCGAATGCAACATCAGCGCAACCTCGAGCGAGCCAAGGCCGTCCCCGTGTCACAACACGTCCATAACACAGGTACACTCAGGTCGTGTCCAATTTTTCTATGATTGCTGGCGTCAGGTTACGAGTAACCGCATTATTCTTAATTGGATATTAAATGGAATAACTATTCCATTTACAACTAAACCTTACCAACATACGTTACCACAAATATCGTCGTCACCGAACGAACACTATGACATGTCATTGGCTATTAGGAACCTGGAAGAGCTGGGTGCCATTTCACAGGTTGAACCAACATGTGACCAGTTTATTTCTGGAACATTTTTAGCTTCAAAATCAAATGGTGGTAAAAGGTTTATTTTAAATCTTAAATGTTTAAATAGCTTTATACCTAAATTGCATTTTAAAATGGAAGATTACAGAACCGCTTGTAAGTTAGTACAACCAAATTGGTATGCGACCATAGACTTGAAAGAATCGTATCTCCTCATTCCTGTTCATATAGAATTCCGTAAATATCTCCGTTTCCATTACATCGCATCAGAATTAAGCAAAACTGTCACTTATGAATTTAATGCGATGCCTTATGGACTAGCGATAGCACCCAGGTGTTTCTCAAAAATTATCAGAGAAGTAGTAGCTTATTTACGTGGTCGCGGGTTCAAATCAGTCTGTTATTTGGATGATTTGCTTTGCATTGGTCGTAGTTATGATGAATGTATTCGGAATGTGAAGGAAACAATAGCGTTATTTGAATGTTTGGGATTTGTAATAAACTATGAAAAGAGTCAATTGGAACCACAAAAATCATGTAAATTTTTAGGATTTGTTTACGATGCTACAAATATGACGATATCATTACCTTTAGATAAACGCATAAAAATAGCCGGAATGTTAAAAAAGTTTTGCAAATTACCTACTGTTTCAATCCGTGATTTTTCTCAGTTGATAGGAGTCCTTGTTTCAGCATGCCCAGCGGTGCGTTACGGTTGGATGTACACTAAGGTGTTAGAGCGAGAAAAATATTTATTTTTAAAGCAGCATGGTTCATTCGATGTAAAAATTAAACTTCCTTATATAATTTTAGACGATTTAATCTGGTGGAAGAAAAATATTTATTTAACAAATAATTTTATAAAAAGTTGTAGTTACGTAATGGAAATTTTTACAGATGCGTCACGCACCGGCTGGGGGGCATTCTGTAACAATGTAAGGGTTAGCGGCCACTGGAAAGAAAACGAACTTAATTTCCATATAAACTATTTAGAACTATTGTCTGTTTTTCTAGCCCTCAAATGTTTTGCGCGGGATAAATCTGAGTGTGATATTCTTCTTAGAGTCGATAACACTACAGCTATAAGCTATATAAACCGCATGGGCGGAATACAGTTCCCACATTTAAATAAACTTTCTCGTGACATATGGCAGTGGTGCGAGAGGAGGAAACTATGGCTGTTTGCTTCATATATAAACACTAAAGATAACGTCGAAGCCGATGAAGAGTCGCGCAAGGTTAATCAGGATGCAGAGTGGGAATTGTCAAATGATGCATTTTCTTACATAGTTAAAAAGTTAGGTCAACCGGAAATTGATTTATTCGCCTCTCGCACCAACGCTAAGTGTCACCAATATGTGTCCTGGAGACAGGATTCAGATGCCATAAGTGTCGATGCATTTACGATTTCTTGGAAATATAAATTCTTTTATGCGTTTCCACCTTTTTCATTGTTACTTAGATGTGTCCAAAAAATTATAAAAGACGAAGCCACAGGAATTCTCGTCTTTCCTATGTGGCCTGCTCAGGCATGGTACCCGCAGCTGATGGATTTGCTGGTTAAGGAAGTGGTTATATTAAAGCCACGCCCATATCTAGTATTATCGCATTTCAGACGACAGCACCCGCTCCACCAGACGCTTACCCTGGGAGCGGCGCTGCTCTCCGGCTCGCGTTCCTCCACCGCGGCGCACCACCAGCCGCCTTGCCCTTGATGTTGGCTTCTCTGTCCACCAGTACTTTGAAGCAGTATGGCGTTTGTTACAAACTATGGTGGCAATACTGTGAGAGAAACAACTGTAATGTTTTTACGGGCTCCTTCTCTGAAGTTATTCATTTTTTAACTGAGCAATTTGAAAGTGGCGCATCCTATGGTACGCTTAACAACCACCGATCAGCATTGTCCTTGCTCCTTGGGAACAATGTAGCTGCAGATGATGGCATCAAGAGACTCTTGAAAGGCGTATTCAAGTTAAGGCCTTCCTTACCTAAATACTCATACACGTGGGATCCTCAAAGAGTGTTGAGCCATATTTCCGAATGGGTACCCAATATTAATTTAAGTTTAGAAAAACTAACTAAAAAGCTCGTTATTTTGTTGGCACTGTGTACAGCACATAGGGTGCAGACGTTTTCATTAATTAGAATTAGTAATGTTAAATTAAATACCAACGGAATAAAAATTTTCATAACTGACATCATTAAAACTTCGGGAGTAGGAAGGGATCAGCCAGTTTTGGATTTACCGTATTTTAGTGAAAATCCTTCAATTTGCCCTGCTACAACGCTTATAGACTATATGTCGATGACGAAAGACCTAAGGTCTTCGGGAACCGATCACCTCTTAATAACTGTGAAGCGTCCACACAGGAACGCAACAGCACAGTCAATAAGTAGGTGGATCAAGCAAACGTTGTATGCGTGCGTGCGGCATCGACGTGGCGGAGTTCGGCGCGCACAGCGCCCGCCACGCCGCCACGTCGAAGGCACACGCCGCTGGTCTCAGCGTCGACCTTATACGGAAGACTGCTGGCTGGTCTGCTTCGTCTCAAACCTTTGCTAAATATTATCATCGACCTATTACGAGTATAGAAGAATTAAATTTTGCAAAATCAGTTTGCCTAAATAATAACTCATAATAATTGTAAAAATCATGATTACTTATAAGAATATTTACATAAGTAGTAAAAAATAATGTTTAAGTTCTTTACTTCGTTTGTTACTTTTTGAATGAGAAATATAGAGAAATGATTGTGATCGTATCTCGTGTTTTATTTGTAGTATCCTACCTATGGAGGTCGCACTACAAATATTAACAAAACGGGATCTCTGAACATCTACTTGTTAATTTATATCGAAAATGAAACCACGAAATATTATATATGATCACACGAACTTCTCAAGTGAAGTTCGATCAATATAATATGAGTGGTTTCATTTGAAGATATAAATCACCCATCCCACCCAAAACCCACGTTTTGTATAAACACGAGATCTTATGTAGTTGCGTCTTTGAAAAGAATGATCAGTAAGCTAGTGAGATGAAGGAGGGTACCTCGGTTCTTTATAAAAAAAAAGAGGGTATCTTTAAAGCGTGCGAGTGTTGCCTGCTAGGTCAAAGGACTACTTGTTAATTTATATCTTCAAATGAAACCACTCATATTATATTGATCGAACTTCACTTGAGAAGTTCGTGTGATCATATATAATTTAGGTATCACTGATACACTTATGCACGTAATTTTTTTAATCTACCAGCTTTTCGGAAGGGTGCTTTGTCATGAGGAAAAAAAATGGCGTATTGAAACTCCTCAAACATGAATATCCTCCTCCTCAGCATTAAATAACATGATGATTATAATATAATACACAATTAGAACGAACCCGTACATCGACGCGAGGCACGAATATCATCAAAGTGATTATACATGTCAATAATCTAGACACGCGGCAGCGTGTCAAGCCAAGTTCAAGCAAAGGAACTGGCTAGCCAGCGCCGAGTGTAATATTACACGAACCACTTGGTGCCACTTTTGACCCTTTTATAACTCAAAACCTCTTTAACGTAAACACATAAAACTACGTGTGTTTAATTATATTCATAAGGACATGTAGAAGACCAAATTTCATGAAGCTAGCTCAAACGGTTATAAAGATATGGAGGTCAAAAAGTCGTAAATTTTAGTACTGACTGACTGACATATAGTACCTAAATCTAACCTACTTCCAGATAACCTAGAAGGATGAAATTTGGAATCCAGCTTGGTAATTGTGTGTAAGCGTAGGAAAAAATCAAAAAATTAAAAAAAGTCGAAAAATAAGTGGTGTCCCCATACAAAATTTGTATGGGACCGAAGCAGAGCCATCTAGCGGCAGTGAAAAGAAAAGCTTCGGTCCCATACAAATCTTAGCCAACTCGCAATTACATTGTGAGCCCGTTATGTCACGTAAAACTCACACTAAGGCCTCTGTGCACGCGGGGCTCAATATGGCATACTTCAGCGCATGGAGTATTAAGGTAGAACGAGGGCCATCTCATATGAAGAAAAAGTTGAAAAAGTTTCCAGCTGTTTACAAAAAATAGAGGTTCCAATAATGGCCATTTCTAAATGGCGCTAGTGTGTGACAAATAGATATATGAACATGGCCGTTGTAAACAGAGTGAAGTTTGCTGAGTTATGCCACCCTAATCAATGGTGCTAGTGTCCGCCAAATAGATATTCGAACATAGCTGTTGTAGACCGCACCGCAGCCCCACCCGTAATTTTACGCGTTTTACGGACACTTTTCGCTTTGCTGTCCCTCGCGGAAATTGGTTGTAATGTACAACACATTCAACGCAACAAACAATGCGTGTTTTCCATAGAAGCTGATATACTTTGGTACACAATTAAAACAATGCGCGGTGAGGCAGATCTACGCTGTGTGGCGGGGCGCGGAGCAGTGTGAGAATCACCTGTTTGTCATATTTACCTAGATATTTAGTACTCGGCTAAATAGTATAAAATTAGCTATATACCGAACATAACCATAACCAAATACTCGTTCTTGTAAGCAGAATAACTTTTGAATTCAGTTAATCAGGGTAAATATATTATGAATATAATTATATATGATAATTATGGTTGCTTAAACTTATTTTTATACCAGTTTTAGGGACTCTTCAATAATCATACAAATATTCGACTCACCGTAAAAGCTAATGTTTTTCCGATTCACTTTTCGGTTTATGGGCCCAGCACGTAAAGGCAAGCAGTGATAGCCTAGTGGTTAGAACGTTGGTCTCCCGAACGCGGGGGCCCGGGTTCAAATCCTGGCACGCACCTCTAATTTTCTAATATTATGTGCGTATTACAAGTTAATTATCACTTGCTTCGGTGAAGGAAAACATCGTGAGGAAACCTGCACACCTGAGAGTTCCCCATAATGTTCTCAAAGGTGTGTGAAGTCTACCAATCCGCGCTTGGCCAGCGTGGTAGACTATGGCCTGTACCCCTCACATTGTGAGAGGAGACCCCGAGCCCAGCAGTGGGACAGTTATGGGTTGTTGTTTTTTCGGTTTATGGTCATCACTATTTAATTTACACCCGAAAATGGTCACCCATGAAACGTCAATTTAGTCTCTAAGATATGTGAACAGGGTATATTTTTCTTTACAAAAATTAATGATATCCCACCAAAAACATAAATGTAAAAAAGGAGAGCCAAGTTCAATACAAAAATTATGTTTGGCTGTGGGCTTCGCCGCAAAAAGAATGGAGATCTAAATGAGTGCCAAGTTCTATGCAAAATGGAAATATGTATTTATAGGAACAAAATAACATTATGAACAAGTATTAAACTCTATTTCTTTGCTTTATTGGATACCTATAACAATTGCTGTTATTTAAAAAAAGTGAGATCTTAAAGTAGGTTAGATTTGACTTGGCCAGTTTTCATTACATCAGTGATTTTATAAAGTTATTCAACATTTTAATTCTGATAAAAACTGGCCAAGTCAAATCTAACCTACTTTAAGATCTCACTTTTTTTAAATAACAGCAATTGTTATAGGTATCCAATAAAGCAAAGAAATAGAGTTTAATACTTGTTCATAATGTTATTTTGTTCCTATAAATACATATTTCCATTTTGCATAGAACTTGGCACTCATTTAGATCTCCATTCTTTTTGCGGCGAAGCCCACAGCCAAACATAATTTTTGTATTGAACTTGGCTCTCCTTTTTTACATTTATGTTTTTGGTGGGATAATATAATCACAGATTATGGTTTGAATGCTCGTGACAATTGAAATTAAGATCTACACTCGGATTGCGAGCTACGGAACGAGCTGAATTAATGCGAGATTATCGAGTTACTGCAGCTGCAGTGCTGAAGCACCAGCGGGCTGCAGGCTGCAGGTTGCAGGCTGCAGGCTGCAGGTTGCAGGCTGCAGGCTGCAGTTTATACTAATAATGCTGTTGTCTAACGTGGATTATAACTACGGCAACATGACGTTAATTCCCACGTTACATTCCTCTTGGTAAGCAAATGGAATGAGCTACTACTCTAAAAGTATTTTTTGAAGACCCGAGAATCCTTGTCAATTATCGTAAATATTATAATATTTTATCAAGGTTTTTGAAATCAGTGTCGAGTTACCATATTGTAGAGTTACTTATGTTTGCAGCACTATGTTAATTTTGAATTCATGCGTATTATTTGTTTCTTTGACGTGAGAATGTATATTCACTCACACATAACATAATTTATTTAGTTTGATCGAAAGCTTGAATGTAATTACTTGATTTCAACTAACTATGTGTTGTATTTCCGTCACTCCAGCGGTCCGGGCCACGCCCCCTGCCGGACGAACCGCGAGTGAATAAAGTTCAAAACAACATCACAAAGGGCGAAACTAACTTTGCAATGTGCTTTTCGCTTTGTGGATGTACACAAAATATTTAAGGATTACAAGTAGTCCAGTCATTCGGTAGTTTTACCTGGAAAGTTTTCTGGGAGGTTTGAAAATGTGTAATTTTATAGATTTTGATGTGCTCCTTCAGCTTTTCCACCCGGTATCTTTGCCCCTTGTGTCGCCACATCGCGTTGGATGAATGGAGCCTAAAAGCAGTTTTTGACAATATTAATTTCACGATAAAAAAAAATATAATGTTTAGGATCAAGAGTTTTGACTGACGAGTGCCACAAACATAACATAAGCCTTCATAGCGACGGCGTAGACAATCAAATTTTCAGAATATAGTAGTCAGCACTCAGCAGACTCATCGAATACACAATTTCGTTTGTCTAACTGATGTTGCGAGCGTCTACGGGTGGTACTCAATAAATGGAGTCGGGTAGCATGTCTGTCAGTTCCTTTCAAGTGGAGAAATATCGTCAGTGGATGCAAATCTGAACAGTGATTTAAAAGCCCCGTATATCATACTAGCTGAGCGAGTTTTACGTCTAATCCCTGTAAACAAGTGTTCGTGGGTTACAAGGGAGGAGGGGGAGGGGGAGGGGGAGGGGGAGGCATCGCATGATCTCCGCAGCAGGATATTAAACTGAAACTCGGTCTCTAGATTTATTATCGCACTACTAATATTACCTGTTTGAGGAATTCACAATTGAAGTAATACGTGCCGCACCTGAATGTTGATAGCAGGGCATACAATCTTAATCTCGCAAGATCTATCTCGTACAATTATTGTACGAGATCTCACGGGATTGAACGGGGCAGCATGTACTGCCCATAGTACGACTGCGCACGACAGGAATCCTATAGTTTCATTTGATCTGATCTGTTTACTAAACCAATTGTTTTTTTTTGAGAACTTGAGAAGTTAAATTTCATTTTATTATTTAATTCATACTTACATGTCATTTGTTTCTTTTTGTATGGACTTGATATCGGTCAAGTTGTAGCAGTAGGTAAGCTGTAAATTAAAAACAATAATGACCGAGTGAAACCAGATCGAATATTAGTAACGATGTACAGGTGTGGCATCTATTTGTGGCACGTGGGTGGGGGAGGGGACGTGTCGTTTCCGAGAATACTCAATCATGTGTTTGAGTGAACGCGGTGACGCGTGACGTGGAGAAGAGTGAAGTTGTAAGTGATGTTCAAACGGCCGCCGCGCCGCACAGTGGGACGAAAATCGGGTTTCATAGACTTAGGATTTTTATGTTAAAATTTATTTGTTTCTTGTCGCAAACTGACGTAGAACCTTTTTAGAAGCATTAACATTATCATATTTATGCACCGCAGGCGACTATAACACGAAAAAAAATTTTTTAAATTAAATTTGTATGGAACACAACAGAAAAACCGATTTTATTCGAGACTGAGGAGAGTGCCCCTAATTCCCTCTGGTACGATTATTGCCACTATTTTTCTCTATTTTTTGACATATCGCACGTTGAGCGCACTCG
The DNA here is from genome assembly GCA_963932265.1 of Thymelicus lineola. Taxonomy (NCBI): domain Eukaryota; kingdom Metazoa; phylum Arthropoda; class Insecta; order Lepidoptera; family Hesperiidae; genus Thymelicus; species Thymelicus lineola. The sequence goes on along the minus strand of OZ010682.1, from coordinate 21,330,073 downwards.
ATAGACTTTGGGTGAAAAAAAATGAAATATATTTTTTTATTTTTTTTCACATTGTGCACGTTATTTTCTATGCTTAAGGGCCTTCAAGGCCCTATTTGGTACTTGACACGTTGTCTAAAACGAGCTACTGCAATGCCTAACCTATTTAATAACAGTTTACCGACTAACCTGCCCTTGTATAATAGGTTACATGGTTATTTAATCAGTTACTAATGACGATCCCTGTGTTCATCAATTTAGTCAATGAGCTCGACTTAATGTTGTCAGTACTCGGCTCATTATTGTTACTATTTTAATTATTATTGCACCTACTTATCAACCATTATCTCATAGTTCCAATTACTTTATGATGGGCATTACCTTACAAATCCCATTGCTTTTTAAGGTTTAAAATTAATTACCTACAAAACTACAAATGGTCCTACTTATATAATATACAAGTTACTCACTAGGTAAATTACTACAACAGGCTAAATTATGTATGGTTATTTAAAGTTGGTCCCAAAAATTTCATTTCTGAAATCTTAAGATATAAAAGCTAAGGACCGTAGTAACAACACAAGTGACTATGTTAGAAAAAAAAATAAACACATTGATACAACTACCCATCCATTTTGTATTCTGAATCGCTATCTGTTTGAGGATCAATGTTAACTACATCGAAAAATTCTATTTCAATATGTTCTGTACAAAGTTTTAAAAGTCCTAGGGCTTAACTTCCTTTGAGCTGCATCGAGTACATGTCTAGTGGAAGAAATTAATGGGTCAGATGAAAGAAGGATCATGTTCAAAAGATCTTGGTTAGTATTAACTCTGCTAGACTTCCGAGAATGAAACTCCCTGTACCTGCGGAAATCTTTATTTCTAGCTTCTGAGGCTTCTTCGGAAAGTTTTCCGATGGGTACAATTGCTACATTGTCTATGTCTGCACCATGCATAAGGATCTTATGTACCGTTGCTGTCATTATAGTACCAATTGTACAGCTCGATATACCTTTCCGTAGTTTTTCGAGTATATTCTTTGAATTTTTCAGTCAATAATTTCGCTGGATGCTATCACTTGTAAAATTACTGCAAATCTTCGTATGAGCTCTTCATCTAAGCCAATAATGGCAGCAGTTTTTTTGAAAACTCAAAAAACAAAATTCTTGCTGTGTTCCCATCGTTTGTTGCTCCTGATCCTTGTTTTGCTTTATCGACCAACAAACCTAATTCTTCCCGGAATTTAGATTGAACTTCCTTTTTCTTTGCCTCTAATATAAGCTGGTTTTCTCCTCTTATACGAGTTGGCAAAGTTTTCAAATATAGTCTGTATGAAATATGAAGCAGCCATTCCACACAATTGATACGAGCGTGCAGAGAAGATAATTCAAATTTGTAGAGATCAGTTTGCACGTCTTTGCGAAACTGTCTCCAATTCATTCATTTCGGAAGGTTTTGCCAAGCACAAATAACAAGTTGCAGGAGATTTAGCATCTGAAAGATAGGTGCATACCTCCCCATCGATCGTGGTCATTGTGACTATGAGTGATTTGATTATTGTCGTATTGGGTAACTTTAAGGCTCCTCATTTCGGCTTCCATTTTGGCCAACTGTTCTTGCACTAGAACTTTAGACTCTTTAAGAAGTGAATTGACGAAGTAAGAGTGAAGAACTGTATTGGACGGCAATACGCCGAACAGGGTCCCGGGTTTTCCCATATGACTTCTTCCGCAACAGTAAGTTTTAGTGGAACTAAAGTTGTCATAAAAACTGATTAATCACTGTCACCGCTGCTTTTTTCCCCTTCGATCTTTAGTTTATACCCACTTTGAAATCAAAATCATACACTTGCCTTTAGTTTATTGTGGTTAACTTTGTATAATTCTAGCAGCAGTAATATCTAAAAGTGCTTGAAGAGACACTTTGGCAATTACGTCTGTTATCATTATAGCTTATTTTGGAGGGTAACAATCCAACTTAGCTTGTTAGACTTTGTAATACGAAGGATATCTATCTGTGATATCTTCACGAAGAGTAGATTCCCTCAAAGTCATATACTGCCACTACGAGATGATTTAAGTGCTATTAATATGCCGAGTGCTTTCGCAGGAGTAAGTGTAAACTTCTTCGTTCCTTTTGTCTGTTGAACAATGTTATCAGCCTCTTTTGGTTTTTTAAAAGAATATATATTGCTGCTGCCAAATTATCTTTACCTTCTTGTTTAAATTTAGCAAATGGCATACGCCAATTCAAAGCCTTCTCGGTCTTGATATTGTAAATTTTCAATCCTTCGTATCTTGTTTCGTTCCAATATCTGTAAAAGGTTTACGTGGACTTAGAGTTGAAAGTTGGTGTTCCAACTGATGCATTTTTAGAAGGTAGACAAGAACCGGGTTCACTCGTTACTTGAAGTCCAGTAAAAAACCACTGTGGCCGTAGATTTTCACGTACGCAAATTGGCCATTCAATGTTCTATTCCAACCAATCTGCGTAATGTTTTCGGAAATAGTCTGTGTTAAATTTCGCCAACTTCCATTTCTTCAATACAGACTGGCTAAATCTTCGACAGAATTCCTGGAGAATGTCTGTATCTTCTTCTGACAAACTTAGACTTAACTGAGACTGAATAGTCTCAAACATTCTTAACTAGTTTCCAAGCTTTCCAGATTGCTTCAGTATCAAATATAGGTCCAAATTTGTTTTTAAAATAGAAGTTTCCATATTCACAATTAATACTGGCACAGTTTTACAGAGATTAGTTAAAACTTAACTAAAGTAAATATACAGTGCTCCCTGTATTTATACTTGTTTTACCCATCATAATGGGACTGGGACTATTAGGGGATAGGTTGATAAGTAGGTGCAATAATAATTAAAATAGTAACAATAATGAGCCGAGTACTGACAACATTAAGTCGAGCTCATTGACTAAATTGATGAACACAGGAATCGTCATTAGTAACTGATTAAATAACCATGTAACCTATTATGCAAGGGCAGGTTAGTCGGTAAACTGTTATTAAATAGGTTAGGCATTGCAGTAGCTCGTTTTAGACAACGTGTCAAGTACCAAATAGGGCCTAGAAGGCCCTTAAGCATAGAAAATAACGTGCACAATGTGAAAAAAAATAAAAAAATATATTTCATTTTTTTTCACCCAAAGTCTATCGAGTGCGCGCAACGTGCGATATGTCAAAAAATAGAGAAAAATAGTGGCAATAATCGTACCAGAGGGAATTAGGGGCACTCTCCTCAGTCTTGAATAAAATCGGTTTTTCTGTTGTGTTCCATACAAATTTAATTAAAAAAAATATTTTTCGTGTTATAGTCGCCTGTGGTGCATAAATATGATAACGTTGTGGCTTCTAAAACGGTTCTACGTCAGTTTGCGACAAGAAACAAACAAATTTTAACATAAAAATCCTAAGTCTATGAAACCCCTATTTTCGTCCCACTGTGCGCCGCGCCGCTGCACTGCCGTGCCTTGCCGCCAGCCTGCCGGTTCACGTCCACTTGTCTCCGTGCTGACACGCTTGTCGTACGGCCACGTGTGGCTGCGGCTGCGGCTGCAGCGTACGGCGTGCGACTTGCGGCGTGCGGCGACGACATATGGATGTAATTATATCCGCATCTGTGTCATAAACTCATCGCTTACACGTGTTACTGCAGTTAAATATTTAACTGAGGTATTTGTATCAGGTTTTACTTTTTAATAATTTAATGAAATCAGTAATAAAAAATACATATGTTTGATTGCTCATTTTTTGTTTGTATTTATCGGAATTATCACAATTAAAAACTGAAGTGCTTTCAAACCCCCATCGCTGTACAGTAAGGGCCGTGGACAATAATTAAGGTGGAAACAAAATGTTATTATTTAATAGTAATATTATTTAATATTTCAGATTTTATTTTAGAGCGTCATAATGTGAATGCTGTGCTCACCTATAATTGTATGTACACGATTGGAAGTTTTATTTATCATGTACCAAATATTTATATTGTGAAGTGTAACATATGTTGGTGTGCCAAATAAATAAATAAATAAATAGCCAGTCAGCGACTTCTACAGAACTAACATACCGAAAAGTCATGAATTTAAATATCAAGCACGAGCTGGTCTCCGTGAAGAGAATCCAACAATTCTCCTTAAAATTCTAATACCCGTGCACAATGTGGTGAACCTGTATTTTGCTCCATTATTTGGAATCAATATTCCCCTCATCACTATACCTATAATAGACGTAATAAATTGCTTCATAATTCCGGGATTTAAATGATCGTTACTGAGTTCCATGACCGTTTATTCCCGAAAGGTCTCCGCTTGCCAAGAGCGAGTCGATTGAATATAAATTGTCGCTTAACGCATAATTCCCGGGTCAATATTACATTGTTCTATCGAGGAAATGAACCAATAAAATTATGGACTTCTGAACGTGTAATTTTGTCCATTTTCAGCTTCCATTACCTTTTATCTCCTTCAATATGCTTTGGAATTAATGCGCTTATAGCTCAGAGGCCCGTGTTGATAGGTAGGGCTCGGGAAATGTAAGCAACGGCGGACACAATCCGTGGCAAATATTAGAGCAGGTTCTTTATTTTTAGAACCAAACCGAGTAAATATTTTGAAAGCTTTTTATTCTGATATGGGTTTTAGCGCGTTCAATTCACCAGCGACGCGTTACACAAGACTTTCGATCTAGAACCTAGGATGTTGGTCACTGGCCAGTGCAGATAAGGCTTATTTGAGTTATGGTACTTGAGCCATGTTGTATGAAACTTCCATATTTTATAGAGCCATTAAGCTTAGTGTTCCTCCACAACTAAGCAGAGAATACTCGCTCTTACAACTTGAGCCGATTATAGCAAATGGAGCTGTACTGTACAGTGTACATATTGAATACTTATGTATACTAAACTTGTAGTGGTCATCAATGCAATTAATTGATCTAGAGTAATATACTCTACTTCAATTATATTATTTACTTGTAACTTTATTTCCATTAAGTTAGCTTTATTATTACATTGAAGGTATTTTTCTTTTTAATATAAAAATGGATGGTAACAAGCAAACGTGTGTCAGCCCTTCGCATCGCACTAAATTACGATAACAAGTAAAAGAAAAACTTAAACTTTGAATATTTATTTATATTTTGTAGAGATTTATAAAATGGTGACAGAATTGATTTACGATAAAGTCCTAGCAAAATATTAAAAAAGCTAATGTGCGGTTCATGCAATCCAATTAATTGATGACGATAACGAAGGAAAGATTAAAAATTAAACTTCCGTACATTTAAAAATAACTGAGTTTTTTAATTTTGTTTTTTAAGGTCGCATTATACCGTCATCCTTCATCCGTCTAAACAAGTTGCGGAGGATCATCCAGTGAAGTAATATTGCATCGAAATACCATTACTATTATTATTTACCCATTGGTGCATTCGTCATTCATGGAAATCTCGTTCATGTAATTTTTGCTCGTTACTTTGTTATCATGATTCACTAGTAATAGCTGGCCGATGGCGGCTTCGATGGCCGATGCCGCGATGGCACGGCGCACGGCGCACGGCGCACGGCGAGGGCAAATCCATCTAAATTTAGTTCCGCTGAAATGTAAATGTTAAACTATTTGAAATTCAGTTATAGTTACCTATTATGATAAATAGGCCATGTCGACCAAAGTAAATACACAACCATGCATAATAACTATTACAAGCTTGTTGCAAATTTTAACCAGCTGTACCTATTCTATGGGAGTGTTTCTTAAATTAAAGCGTAGTCTGTTCAAATAAAAAAATATGAACTTAGCAGATGTTGACAGCGCACCGACACAGTAAACGTAGAGGAAAGAGAACTTAACGACGTGGTGCGTCGGCGGCGTGTGGGGGAAACGAGAGATGATGATTAATTTCTGTAGGCGAGAGTGACGGATCGAGCGCGAGCCGCGAGGACGAGAGGACAGCGCTGAGCCGACCGAGCCGCTGGGAGTCCCGTCCTGAGGGAGGACGATCGAAACAACGATTACCTACAATGTAATTTCTTAGCAATAAATTCGAAGCGATCGGCCACGAGATACGGAGTTTCTCAATTACAGATATAAATTACTTCGCGAGATCAAGTTCGAAGACATTTTTCATGGACCTTCATGCCTGTTCCGATTAGTGACGCATTGTTGAAACTAAACCGATACACTTGTTTCATTGTTCATTTCGTGTATTACGAATTTATAATAAAATTTTATGTCTCTTTCAACTGCTACTCGTAGAAACACTATTTTAGTAGTGCAAACTAATATAGTTCTTAGTACGGATATTTTTCAAACACTGAACTTGTTAATTCACCATTTTAGTTACCGGAAGGAAGCAAAATTTGAAATAGTGAAACCCAGGTAAGTGACCTGAGATTTCGAGCCATTAGCTTTAAGGGAACCTTAGTGAACGTCCATTAAGTACTTAGATATATTAAGTCCGGACTGTTACAGCGGCTCGGAATATTTAATGTACACTCAATTACTGTTACCTGCTAGGTACACTACAACAAGCGGCTATATTATGTATGTGCGAGTGGAAGCCAACGGTAATTGGCCACAGTTAAATTCAATTACTTTAATCAAATACATATTCTGGGTCTGAAGTAGTTATTTGTATTAAGAGCTGTAATTTTATTTCTGTATTAATAGACAAATACTTTGCAGTAGTCCAACTTCAACCATTTAACTGGCTGCCGGGGGAGGGGGACGCTTAACTTTAAACCAAAATTAGCACTTTAAAGCCAATTATTTCGCAAACGAACCCCTAAATCCAAAAATAGTCTTAGAAACCCGTAATATTTTTGAAAGACCTTTTCCACTATATCCCACACTATGGGGCAAGCAACGAAATAAAATGTTAGCTGAAGGGGAGGTCCCTGAAAAAAATATTTTTCAATATTTTATTCTACGATTTTCACTTTTGCGCTCCCAATGCATAATATTTAAAAAATAAATACCATTTTTGGAAGTTCCAACTGTAACATCGTAATGAGAAGATGAAATGAGTTCAGTTCACCACAGTATAAACGTCACTTGGAGCCGGAGTCCGGACCACTCCAATTAAAATCATAATTTGGTTTTGTATTGATTGCATATTTTAAAAACTCATAGTTAACAGTCTTTTCAATCGTTCAATAATTCTTGAGGGGTTTCAGGTTCGACTTCCGGTTAAGGCAGTCATTTTTGGTGTTCTCAATATTATTTGCAAAAGTAATGAAAAAACTAAGTTAATGTCGTTAAAAATAGAAAATCTTCGATGTGTGTATTTACGTTGCAGTCATAAACTCCTCACACACACCATGTGATTGTGTAAACATGTCATTGGCTGGCATGGTGTCGAGCGGACTGCTCTGTATTTATAGAGCTTCGACTTAAAGCTGTCAGCAACAAAAAACGCCGCGTCAACAAACAATTATGTATCGTTTTTACGTGTTAACACTTTAAAATACCGCTGGTGATATATTGTTTATTTTAAAGAATAACTAAAATCATTCTTTTTTTCTTACATGTCATAGACTATAACAATCTTGAGTGATTTTATTTATTGTTTTATATTTCGCGCTTTTTAATTATTATTAAACCTAAAAGTAATTTTAATTTACTATGCGATTCAATAGAGCAATAAAATATGCAGTATTTAGATCCGTGTTTAATTGAGATGGGCCGACTACACACCAACTCGTCGGGAAAACCGACTATTCAGCATGTTTTCCAGTCGGCGACTAATCGGCGATTAGTCGGCAAAAAGTGCCGAATATTCGGCATTTATTTTTGCTATTAAAAATAAAGAAAATGAAGAAATTTACATACTTAAACAATAGCGTCCTCAACTGCCATCACTAACTACGTTACTGAAACAGTTCTACCGTAACACTACAAAGATTTACTAGAATTAAATTCTCCTGAAATGTGCAGGTACCAGAATACTAGCTGAAAGGTGACGACATGCATGTAGGTATGGGGCCAGATCAATTTGGGCAAATCGCCTACGAACTCTGCTCAACTTATAAAGTGTGTTAATATTGTAGTATTCAGAGGGTCAATAATACACACATTTTACTCTGTAAGAGGTGAGGCATGGATACACAAAGCGCACGTCTGCACTCCCTCGCAGCTAGCCACAGGCAGACTGACCGCTGACCGCTGCGCATAGACAGATAGACACTACAAATATAATGTAATTTTTTTGCTGAAAACGTTAAAGTTTTCAGCAAATGTTGGGTTTCAGCTTCCGCTGTATACGGTCTCATGGAGCAAAGGTCCAATACAAGTAAGTAAGAGTTAAAGTTCAAAGTTGCTGACATGTCTTTCCGGGAAACCAACCGAACGGAGTTCTGAGTTAACAAAGGATTATTACCTAAATACTCCGTTACAATGAAATTAAATTTATTGCGTTACTTTAACGATTTAAAAAAGTCGAATCTCCATGGTTGTAGAGGCAGAGCCGACTGGATCGGTAGTTGGTCATGAGTAAGGCCCCCAATGAGTTCCTCGTCGCTTTTTGTTATACTTGTACAACATATGAAAGATAACGTAACATCCAGAACACTTCCAGTAATATTTCACTCGTTAACTACTTTTCAAACATAGCTTTTGCCCTTACAAACATCTAAAGTGCTATTTACCAAAATGTATTTTGATCCGTCCACGGAAGGCGTTGTTTAGCTTATTGTGAGAGTTTCGTCACTCGTCGCTCGTTGTTTAATTTTACTCGCTGCGTTGTTAATGTTAAGATGAGTTAGTTTTACATCGAGACTGATTGTAACTGCAAGATTAATTTGGAGCAACACAACTCATTCACCATGAACACTTAGTCAAAGATTACCACACAGACTTGTTGCAATACAAGTGTTATTTGTTTTATTAATGTGCTGTAATTAAGGATTTAATTTCCAGCATTTGCGTGCACCGCTTCCTCAAATACTTTGGACATATTGATATTGATGGTGACAGGCAAAATTGAAGGCAAGAGACCTAGGAGCCGCAGTCATAAGAGATGGTCGGATCAGGTATCCAAACATCTGGAGATACCAGTCAGCACGGCACTTCACCACGCGGCTGATCGCCACAAGTGGAGGCAAGCTATTGAAAAAGCTTCCCGTCAGAGTGACGATCCTCAGTAACGAGGCCAGACTGAAGAGAGTACAGGTGTAGTGTATCACAATCCCCACAACAATGTGAGTTCGCTGCACTCTATTTGAAGGAAGAGAAAAAGTTAATTATTTCTTCGAACACGTATTGTGTTTATAACTTTTTGTAAACTGATTGTTTACCTTATGTAATTACACCACCTTTAGTAATTTTCTCCTGTTTATACATGCCCTCAATACCAATAAAAACACGCCTACGTTAATATTTCCAAGAATATAATATTCAACCCCGTTACGGCAGGCAGATATCTGGTGTACGTTACGATAGGATCGAGTTAAGCGGCTTGCGGCTTGCGGCTCTGTCTCAAGATTATGGGAAAAACTATTTTCTGGCAACCATCGTATCGGATTTAAATTGATTTACAGTATAGGTAAGTGAACTACATATTTATTTCCGTTAGTGTTCGCAAGTCAAGCGGATTGGCCTGCGAGTTGAAAGTTGTTTGTGTTGTTTTAGGATCGCCACCCCAAGCCCCGGCGCCCCGGGCGGCGGCGCCCCGGCGCACGTATCGCCCCCGGCATGTTTATAGTATAACGTATAGATGTATTGAGAATTAACAAAAACATATTAGACGCAAAATTGCCGGTAGCAAAGTCACCTATCAATTAATATGGATGTATTGTACATTGTACAACATGTTTTAATCTACTGTTAGAATTTATAACTTAGAAACTTTACTCGGGCGCACTGTAGCTGGACGCACACAATTGGATTAAGTTGAATTTTTTTGAAACAATTATTTTTATTTCTCTGTTAAGTCTGTCTGTACTGTGAGTTAGAGATCATCATAATTTAAATTATATTTCATATTATATGAAATTGCAGCTGGCGGTTGAAGCTAAACCTGTAACCCTACCTTAATTTTCAAACTCTACGTATATTATGTTCCTAACATTAACGATGAAACCTAATTTTGCATTCAAGTATTGAACCCGAACCCAATCGCCTTTTTGAATTTTGTCTGGTCTGCAAACCTAATTTACAGCGTAGGTATAAAAACTTAGTAAAACGACCATTCGGTTAGCTAGAACAAAAACAAACATGGGCGCGGTTCGAAACTAAATACGAATGAATGTAAAAAAACTTGTACAAAAAATTGTTAATGGAAGCTGCTTAGTTCTTGCGCAGTTTATTCTACCCGTCTGTGTCGGACGGAGCACACGCCACCCAATTTTTAAAGATTAACATTTTTGTTGCTGCTCTCTATACAAACATGCATTTTAAAAGTTTTGAAATCGGCTCCAGTTGGCGATTAATTTACAGGGTTCCATAGTCAAAACGGAACCCTTAACTCATAAACCCACGTCAAGCTGTAATTTGGCATGAAAAGCACGCCGACAAAGTGGTAGTATAAAATAGAAAAAAATAACTTCGGTAACGTTGCATACACTTAATGGAGGGATGATTTTTTAGATAACGATTATGATACGTCTTATCGTTACTTCGTAGTTGGTTATCAATAACTTTATTACTGTTAAAGCTTAAACAGATGACACTTAGTTACCATTTGCTTTCCACTGTTTATCAAATTGCAAACCTCTCCTGTAAAATTGCAATTTTCATCTTATGCCTTTTTTCAATTGAGGGTACGATATTACCTCGACGAAGGCGTTCAATCACCACCTGCTGACTAGTCAAATCCATTGAAACAAACCTAGTGTTTCGCCTGTTCCAGAAACTAAATCGCTCACAAGCTCAACCCTGTTGGTCATTAATAAAATGAGAGGAACCGACACCGAGTACCGTTAGCACATTGGATTAGGAATTAGGAGCGTTAGGTATCAGCGTGGTATCGATTGTCGCGGTGCAATGGGCCGTTCAGCCGTGAGCCGTGAGCCGACCGCTGCATGCATCATCCGCTATGCATTAGAAGGCTCGTTCGCTCGCCCGCTCTATCTAAATTACCGATTTTACAACGCCCGCATCCCCATTAGCATATTAATTATAAAGATTAAAACTTTTGCTGCTTTTCTTTTCTTTAAAGTTTGAAGCGCTCATAGCCCAGCGGCTTATATCTATCCTAAGTGAATGACAAAGTTAAGCAACAGCGGGCGTGGTCGGTAGTTAGATGGTTGGCTAGTGGCAAAAAATTCTTGAGTGTTTCCGTGCGTCGGAGGGCACGTAAACGTCCCGGTTGTTATCTTAAGATAACAGTCGTTAAGCTATGTCGGAGGCCCTAGAGCGGTTTGAAAACTTCCTGGAAAACTTTCACAGCAACTAACACCACTGTAACACCATTGAATAACTTCCCGCAATACTAGAATATTTTTTTCGCGCGGTGGAAAGAACGACAAAATCATTTTCATAGAAGAAATAAATCAAGGTACAGATAAAAATCGCACGTGATAAATGAACACAAAAGCCTTTTCGTCGTCCTAACATGTATAATGATGCAACATGCGCTCGGCGGGCGCGCGTCGTCCGCGCTAATGATCGATGGAGCGAAGGAATTTTATACTTTTAAAAATAGCTGCCAGCACCTTATAACCACCCCGAGCCGTTATTGATGTTGCGGTAATTAATGCGGCCAGCTTTACCTATACCACCGGACTTCCGACCGATCGAAACGCAACGATATAGTCGAACTCAAGACAACTTTTATTGTCACGACGAATTTGTTTCTTGCTTACTGGAATTGTTGGAGTATCCAACCATAGTAAATTATCTTAATAAAATTGAGGATCACTTCCTTAACATAATTTAAGTATTATTACCACACATTTGTCGCGGTGGGTGTTTTTTGCTATTTATTACAGACATTACAGTAACATCGGTCGCTCATAAACTATATCCCTCAACAGATTAAGATGAATTCCAGACAAATACTGTATGTGTTCTCTCAATAGGTACGGGTGGCGACTTGGCTTCCGGCCAGACAAAGTTTAGGACTCAATTTTGCTGAAATCTGATAACCAGTTCTAAAGATCTATTTTAATATCCTAAACTTTCTGCTTCATAAACGAATTCTCAATTTTCAGCGTCGAACCAAAAACTTTCATTCCCAGAAAAAGCTGATCTTAATCTATTGACAATGTTCTCGGAGTTTTAAAAATTCTTCTAATCCATTAAGTTACCATTTTTGCATCGCGTTCAACAAGGAATTTTAATAAGTTTTTATGCTTTTACGTTGTTCTACGATCTGCAAAACATTTTATGATATTTTGGAATCTTAATGCAAAATGCTTAGAATTACTGCACAAGCCCCAGTTACTTTCTATCTTCATTTTCTCTTTGCTTTTTCGGCAATGCATCAGTGATGTATTTGGCGTTGCTGATGCCATGGCCGACGACAACCACTAGCTAACCATCAGGTGGTTTGGTTTATGGCTATTCACATTCACATAAAGAAACTATAGTTTATACTGTTTCCAAAACCATATTATAACTACTATTCAGTGCACAGTAGAGACTCGATTTACCGGGCTAATTGTGGTCATTAGGCCACAGAATAATTTTAATAGTAATTTTAATAGTAGTGATGTCAAAATAAAAAATAAAAAATCAACGAACTAAGTCAAGTGGGGTGTCGTTGAATAGGTATTCATATCGTGGAATAGGTACTGAACTACAACACCTTAGAATATTTGCGAAAAAAACATACAAGATTTTATTGGTTGAAGAATGTAGTTATTCATTATTACTTTTAACAACATTCTTGACTACTTGTTTTTTTCTTTTTAGTTCATTTTACACAGTCGGCATTTGTTTTTAATACATATTACTAAAATACTGCATCTTTAAAGGGTTAAAGTATTTTATAATTTCATTTTGACATTACTTATTTGGTCGGGGTTTATAGTCCGGATAATCGCGAATGCGTATAACTGAGGGCCGTATAATCAAGTTTCCATTGTACATATTTTCGTATTTTCTTTATCAGCTTAATTAAATAATTCCATCACAATGGCGCCAGCTCTTGCAAACACCACTTGATTCAAATCTTTGTTCTTCTAAGGCCGTAATAAAGCTTCATTCATTCGCAATCACGCTGTTTATGTATATTGTCTCTTTTGAACAGCACATATTTAGCCGATGTCATCCCTAAACCAGGATTACGTTTGAAGATTCAATATCGGTTTGCATCAATTAAGACAATAGTTGTATGAATTCAATTTCATTTTATTCATGTTATTGTATCCATGATTTATTCATCAGATGCTGCTGCAACATTTGAAAAGTCACGCATCCTTATTGTAATTCAATGATGGTTATATGTATATCCATAATCAAATCTATCACAGATTAATCACTTAGAATAATCACTTTGACTGATAAATAATTATTAATATTGAAGATTGCCGTTTATAAACACTTTTTCTTCATATGTTTTATGATAAACAACGAAAATAATATTTCGGGCTTGTGATCTCAAAGGTTTTTTCGATATTATTATGAAAAATGATCATTAAATAAATAAATAAAATAAATAAATTACAAATTTTTGAAAAATAAATAAAATTTCTTACAACCATAGAAGTATAATATCACAGAACAGACATCTCGAACAAAATGTGTGACCCGCCGGGAGTTTCTATTTTCAAAATTGAGCTCTTGTTCTCCTTTCAAAATGGAACGAATCTATTGAAGATTGAAGTTACGTGGCGCCAATGCATTGGGGCATACATGGTGTTCGTGGTGTCGGTTCTATACGCTAGTAATAATACGTCAATGCTTACAACTCATATTTTAACTCGACGTAATCAGAGTAGAATTGTTATGTAAAAACACTTTTTCTGGTATTTGTGGAACGAGATTCTGTACACCTACAATATGGGTATAGGCTACAGGCAACAAGAACGCGTCCAGCTAATTATCTACCATAGAAACACATCTCACCTTTGCACATAGAAATAAAACTTGGTTCTGTTTTATAATAGCCTGTATTCATTTCGTATTCGTAACTTTACCTATTTTTGAATACATATTTAGATACGAGTACGTATAGAAAATTGAGGTTCACTGCAATGCGCATCCCCGTAGCAAAATAAACCATTTCCCAAATAACTAACGCACGTAAGTGCGAGTAGCTACTTGGAGATAAAAGGGCGTACGGTCAGGCTTTTATTTTAAAAGACTTGAGCGCTTAGATCTCACACAACCCTTTGTGTTATCCCCTCTCGACTGCTCAGGATACGGTCTCGTTTACCAGTTTAAAGCTGACCTCTCCCGGGATAATACCTGCGTCCGCTTTGACCGTCGGCCGCCCTAATAGGGTAGGTTTGATGACCGCTGTCACCTGTAACTACGTTTATTCCTCTTTTGCTTGTGTTGCGTATTTTCTTTTCTTTTACTTAGTGGATATTTAGCGTGTTCCACTACGCTAACATTTTCGATGACAATGACAGATCAGTGTTTATGTGTTGACTGTTGACTTGAATATTATCTTCAAATTGTTGTATGGGAAAAGTGAAAAATGGACTTTATCAATGAACTGCAAGACTAAAGCAATGCATTAGGCATATTCAGCAAGGCTATTCTGTTTTGTAACTCGACAGCGGAATCCGCGATAACTTTCAAAATTGAAGTTCGAGTCCGAGATCTTGATATGTCATACTCTAATCATCTATTACGCACTTGCGAAGTGAAGTGAGTCTCGAACTCGAACGTCAAACGACTAAAAATATGACAAATAAATATGTCATTGTCTAATCATCTAGTAAGCACTTGCGAAGTGAAGTGACTCTCGAACAGTGTCTAATGATCATACTCTTAATGTCACAGATCCCAGCACAATCTGGTGGAATCTAAGTGAGGGACGAGTATACTATACTATATGAAGGCCGCTTATTTAATGTGGGTTTATGGACACACCTTGGCTCTCAACTATTCACCCGAGCAAGTTTTAATACTTTTTTGAAACATTTATTTTTGTAAAAATTTATTTTTTTAAAGACTGAACCTAGTTCAACGTGATGCATAAAACCTATGTTCAAAGCTTATGTTCAACCTTGATAGCTTGATTTCCACCAATGAATATGATTGGTGGATATTAAACGCATCCATAGCAACGTAACATAGCACATCTCTGGTGGAAAAGCACCCTTATCCTTGTCTAACATTTAATTAACTGTTCATACTAATATGTAATGAGCACGACCATTTCTACTGCGTAATCGTGGGACAATCTTCGAAGTAATTTTTTCCCCGTCATAATTGAAGCGACAAAGTTAAAGCAATAGCAGGCGCGGTCGGTACTTGGATAGGTGACCGCTAATGACAAAAAATTATTGAGCGTTTCCGTGCTTCGGAGGGCACGTAAAACCGGCGGTCCTGGTTGTTATTATAAGATAATAGTCGTTAAGCCATGTCGGAGACCCTCGGGCGCCCGGACGGTCTGAAAACTTCCGACACTCGGGTTGGCCATTAACCTCTCCACCAATCCGCACTGGAGCAGCGTGTTGGAGTATGCTCTAAGGCTCCTTAAAAGGAGATAATCGTGCCCAGTAAGGGGGCCTTTAATGGGTTGAAGCCATAATTGTAGAAATTTCACTTTCTGACTGTGTTGACGTGCACACGAAAGACTGAATCCTTCTTGTCCGTGAAGATTACGACGGATATCATTGGATAGGATGGATTTCTCTTCAAAAATCTTCGTAAATCCCGTTGGTTGAGTCCCTGATAATTATAATCTCGGAGGAATTTTTTACACCGAAAAAAAAGCTCGTTGTCTTTGCAGGCTGTGGCGCAGGCTACAATTCTGACTGTGATTGTTTGTCGCCAGGTGTGTGCGACGTGGCCGGGGGCGCCGGCTCCGTGAACTCGCTGCCGGCCGGGGGCGGCGGGGGCGCCCGTCTCGCGCCCTCCTTCGACGCTGCGACGCCGCGCAACGTGACGGCGCTCGTCGGCAAGTCCGCCTACCTCAGCTGCCGCGTGCGCAACCTCGGAAACAGAACGGTAAGTGCTAGCAATAGGTTTCCCCTTTAGCAGTCTAGCTAGATGTTAGGACCTATGAATACAGGGCTCCTCTTCTATAGTATGCCCTGAGCGGTTTGACGTCAAGCGTTGGCGGGTGAATACTGAGAGGGCTTCATGAACACATATTTTGCAGTGATTTACTGCCTTGCCCTATTCAGGAACAGTTATTTTATCTTTCCTACCCGAGGGTAGCGGCATCACAGTATCGAATGAGTTAACCATATGAGAACACGTAAAAAAGCACACCAGCAATCCGAAAGCGGGACTGTTAGAATCATAGACAGGTTGAATTTCAGGAGGGATAATCATAGGTTTTTATTTGCAAAAGTGACAAGGAGCTATTCAACTTATTGCTTTTACTTATTGCTTGAGACTCAAACATTATTAATCTTGACAAAAACTTACTACAGCTCATCTAATACGTTTAACCTAATCTAATTTATATGCGCCATTCTTCACTTGTGGAATTCGAAACCTTATCTACAATTTTATTTGTGACTTTTTAATAAAATGAGACTTCCTAAACCGATCATTTTTAAGCGTTCCCCTTCTACTTAATCTGCAGTCTGGAACCGTAGTTTACAGTTTTTAAGATAAGGGTCGTCTAGACAATAGTCTTGCCCTGTCGAAACGCTATTGTTATGATGTCAGCCAACTGCAAACTGCCAATTAAACTTTAAAGTTCGTTTACGGGGTGGTGCTACTTACATATTAATGATTCAATTTCGAGATCCAAATGTTATTAAATTGTGGAGTTTGGAGTACGATGTATTCGAAGTGGTTATTTATTTACGTGTAAAAAGGTAACTGAACCCTGCAAATCACGCACTTGCTGTTTGCATAAAAATGTATTTTGGATTAACAGTGTTTCGACATTTCTATCCGGTATACATATTTATAGGTATTCCTTTGCTTACAATTTTTTACAACTTTTTTTTTACTTAACTATCCAATACACAAAAATTTGTTCATCGATCATATTATTTCAGTGCGCAGTATAACCGGTCTCAAACAAGGCTATCGACTGAATACAGTTTGTCAGCTCGCTGGCTGGCACTTGGCTGGTGATGTGACATCGCCATAACTGCATGATCATTAGCTACGGAGTCAACATATTACATTACACGATAGTAGCTACTTTTACTCAGTCTGGTATTTGGTACGAGGGGGTACGAGGGGGTACGAGGGGGTACGAGTGTGTACCATTATTTGATCAGTAAGCAACAGTAAAGATTAGATATCTCATCACAAGGTCGGGGCCGCTGACACGGGACACCTCGCGCAATACGGCTTTGTGCGCAGTAATCTGGGCGGCGGTAATTAATGGCCAAAGTTTCCCACTAAACGGCGAGCGCAGTTTAAGTTTTGTATTGAAATCGACCGTAGCGAGGCGCGAGGCGGGGCGGCCCGGCGAGGGTAGCGTTAATATTGCCATGTTATGCTCAATGGTATTACTATGGTTATTAATAGTGGAGTAACTTCCATTGCGGGATTCAACTACTGAATGGACAAGTTTCGCAGAAACGTCTTGCAAACTGAACGTCGGATTGCGTGTGTGACCCTGTCTACTCAAATATCACTCATGTGCATATAATCAAACGAGTAGATAATATTTTGCTGTTATAAGGATGACTCCTTTGATTAATAATAACATGAACTTATATGCCCTAGAAATGTAGGATGTAGATTCCTGCTCATTGAAACTAAGATTACCTTACAAAATAAAGATGGAAATCGAAATACAATAAATAAATATCAAATACTCGTAGCTTCGTAGCGCTCATAGCCCGGCGGCTCGTGTCGACCCTGATGCTAAGTGACGGGCGAAGTTATGCAGCATATTTTCCGTGTTTTGGAGGGCACATAAAGCCGTCGGTTTCGGTTGTTATCGTAAAATAACAGTCGGAAGACTTCGGGTAGTATGAAAACTTCACTTGGGTTGAACTCCATCAGCGATCCGCACTGGAGCAGCATGGAGAATCGGCAATAATAGCAATAGGAATTCAAGAGAAGAGACCGTTGTTCAGTAGGAAACGGTTAACAAAAAGACAAGTAGGTATAAAAGTATCCCGCTGCTTCGCCATACTACAAGAAACAATAAAGTGTTAAAAGTCATGAAGTATTTAATAAGACGCGCGGCGCTCGCTTCGTTCAGCGACTTCACACTAATGTGGAGTGCGCTGTCAGCTGTGCGGCGCGTGTGGACTGTGGCAGCTCGCAGCTCGCAGCTCGCAGCGAGTGACGGCGACAATTATAATTGTTTGCGATAATGCACAAAGGAGTGCACTGCCGCCGCCGAGCCGCCGCGCCGTAGCGCACACACCCTTTCGCTTTGTGATAAAACAGTATTCATCTGTTTACACTTCAATGTTTTTAGTACAAATAATGTTAAAATTAAATCTATTTAAGTCCAGATTTGACTTTACAGTTATACGTATCATTAATATGATTGAGAAGTCTCACGTTTTCTCACTTTCTTCTTCACCCAAGAAGGTTTAATAATTGTAATACTAGTTCTGAAGTCGAGAGCGGCCGCGCGCAGCCTGCACGCCTGAATCATGTTTCAGACACGCGCTTTCCGTTTTCCGACGTTATCGTTTGCCTAAGGAATATAGGGAAATAAGTACTGCATGGATGCTTAGCTCCATGTCTATTACAGCTTTATTAATTCTCAGATGTTTCAGCTACCGAAAAATAATGCGTTAAATTGTAAGCAGTATGTTATGGCTCACACTCCTTTTTTTTCTTTAATCTGAGCTTTCGACAGTTAACAATCTCGCAAAACAGAATAATCTGTTAAATTGAAAATACCGTAATAATTGAAAATAAAAATTGTACAATTTTATGGTGACATATATAAAACACAAAAAAAATTTTGCACGGGTGTCCTTTATAGACTCTGAAACCATCCAACCGACATGCCTCAAAATGGTTTCATTTGAAAGGTAATAATCCGAAGGTAGTTTGAGACCACTAATACAATACATTAGGCACATTTGGTCCATTGATAAGGTCGATTTTCCACTTTTTCCATACAAAAATTTGAACTTAGTGCCTATGTAAAGATGACGCATCATGATCAACGTCAACGTCAACACAAAAAGTTTTTAGCGTAGTAGAACACGCCGGGTATCCACTTAATATTAAAACATTTTGTTTTCACAGGAGTACGTACAATGTAAACAACAATGTATTCAATGTATGTGTACCACAGACATATATCAAGAATAGACGACGCATGTACCTCGAATTGTATGAAAACCAAGCGTGTCACTTTTTTTTGACACATTGTGCTGTCACAAGAATATTTAGTGCTGAAATTCCCCATCCTAGCGATATCAATTCGAAACTGATTCGTTACCGATTCTCGACAACGATTAATGATTCTCAAAATCGATTACCGATAATAATTAGGTAAATAGAAAATCGTATGATTGTTTGTACGCGTAGAATATGTAAAACATAAAAAATGCCTTTGGTTGGTTGTACATAATAATATAGTATAGTGCTTGAATATGACCGAATAAATAGTTTTGTGTTTTATTTAACTTGATTATTTGTTAATTATTATAAACACAAGCTTCAAAAATGTAAAGATAAATAAAGAGATCATAAATATTATGATTGTTTATTATTTGCTTTCAAGAAATTAAATAAATGAAAATTAAAAAAAATATTTATAAACATTTCTTTTATGAAAATCAAAACATCATATGAACACATTTAAACTTACCTAAAGTTAAACGAATATTTTTTTCTGATTAAAAATTCAAAATAAAAAAACAGTACATCAATATTCGGTATTGCGCTTGAAATCAGCCTTCGTTTCTTTTTCGAATCCGTAAAATAGTCATCATTGAAATGAATAGAACATATACGGCTATGTTTTGTTGGAAACCAATATCTATGCCCCGTCGCTATAATTCATTTTGCTTTAATATTGGGGTCACTTGAAAACCTTTAATTATAATGTTATCATGAATAAAATCACTATACAGAAACATTAATATTGTAATGAAAAATAATTTGCCTGTTAAAAACTGTCTCTATGTAAATATTATTATTCATTGGTTTTCAAAATCGATTAACATCGAGACCACACCGAGTAAATGAACAACACTATATGCTATATTTTACAGAAACACGACAATATTCACCGTACTACGAAGCTAAGCGACGATTTATAGTAACGATTGTTTTACTTTCATTGCGTGTTCCAGTAAACAAGCCGTATACATTTTGCTACCAAAATCAGCAATGTATTGAGTAGTATGCAGTACACAGTAAGTTAGTGCTTTTCGTTGTAAAACGTGGTAGAAATGCAATAAATATGAAAAAAATTATTTTAAAATAAATTACTACACAATTTTATAAATAAATTACTTAACGATGAAAAGAAATATTTCCTTTACCTCTGCTAACTGTATTTGTAGAATTCCTACAGTTTAAAACGTTACAATTAGGCATTTTTCGTTATTTCAGTTGACATCTATTGCCAATAGCAGTAAAACGCCAACTAAATGACACGGCGCTCAAATAGGATTTAAAATCCTTTCTGTTACACGTGAAATGTATGAACATGCGGCATCTACTCTAGGTATACATGTCTGTGATGTGTACAATGTATTCTGAAATGCGTAGTGTCTTTATAGTAATGTTCGTCTCGGCGCAGTAGGCCACACTCTTATGTAGCTATTTGTTTATGATATATGCCATGAATATTCATGACGCCCCCAGTTGAAATTATCATAACAGCGGGCGGCGAGGCACGGGGGCGCGGGGGCGCGGGGGCGCGGCGTGGGCGCCGGCAAACTGGTCCTGCTCGCCTATCTTACACCTGTGGCGGTTGTCCCCTACCTAATAGATAATTCGGTTGCACGCAGCGACATGCCAGTTTCTTATTTGTAAAAACATTCATAGAATAAGGATATTATGCAAAGAAATCAATCAGAACCCAATAAATGTCCTAGTCCAAATATTTCTGAGTATTCTCCGTGCTTGGTTAATATATCAGTGCAACAATCAATACCAGCGTGGACATCCACGCTCGAGGCAGTTTGAACTATAACTTATACCAAGCGTCACGTCACGTCACGTCACGTCACGTCACGTCACGTCACGTCACGTCACGTCACGTCTCGGTGTTTAGTTAGATGCATAAACTGTACCCTGTGTACTCGCATGAGGGATTTATTGCATAGGGCCTGCATTGTTGATTATTCCAAAATATGATTTCGTCGTGATAAAAAGAGTGACCGTCGGTTTCTAAGTGGATAAACAAAATCAAAAATATACGATGTTTTTTGAGGTATAATTGGACAGCCTGTTAGTTGAATTGAAATGTTGTTCAAATATAATAAAGATGCTTTCAGCAACGTTTGAGAAACCTTGAAATCGGCGGCGATACATCAAATTGTAATGGGTGACTCACTATTCGGTGCCGAACATAATTATCAGTGTGCAGTGTGGCTTCTCGTTATGTTTACTCATTCTTCACTGACAGACGACAGTGCATGTTCGTAATGAGGTCGTGTTCTTTGCTTTTAAAGGATTTTCCGTCCTTCATTATCCACAACGATATTTATTATTTTTCTGGTTACTGCTGTTAGAATGATATTTATAAATCTGAACGGTAAACCTTTAGCAGCTTCAGAACTTACGACACTAAAATTACATGGTAATACTCTATGGCGAGTCATATACCTTTTCAGTTCCTCAGGAGCCGTTGATTTGTCATTAATGAGCAGATTAAAATAAATTAAATTATTCCTAACGCACTTCCATCGTGATAATAACGCAGGAGGCCCTTGTTTGGTTTACGATAACGACCAGGATGAATATTCATGAGGCGGTGGCGTGGCGAGGGGAGGGGGGGATGAAATTATCATAACCACGACTTGAAGGCGAGCCCTACGTGTGATCGGCGGCACTGGGCAGTGTGGGCGGCTCTAATGTTATGGTTATGTTACGAGGAGTGGGTGACGCGGACGAGCTGATACCGCCAGATCAGGAGACAATCGGATCTAAATACTGTCGTTACGGCGAATCGTCGACAATTTACCCAAAATTTATTGCTATACCGATAATATTAATGAGTTTCAAACGAGACAGCTACTAACACGACCTGTTGTTGTTAGCAGGAGCTGCTCGAACTTCTGTGACCTACTTTGACTTTGGATTAATTTAAAATTAATATACGTTTTAATTTTGAATGAGTTGAACGTATACATTAAAAGCTGATATTCTGTTCCGCACACATTAACTTACTAATTAATGAGTCGCGGCTCGCGCTGTATTCGATAATGAATTTTAACGTATCCGCTGAAACGTTGAGGTTCTTAAACATTAATTTCTCACCACTATACGTTGTTATTTACATTTTTATAACTTTATTTTACTTTAAACTTTTAAATTTTCTTGCTAATTTTAAAATTTGCAATAAAATGAAATCAATTTCACTCTCGCAAAGCTGACTCGCACGCTAGAGCAAAATAAGCGGTACCATTATTGACAGTGAGGCAGTCCTGGATGAAAATGATATATTATAGATGATTTTGCTATTAAAAGTGTCGCAAAAAATTGTAATTCTTGTTTTTTTTCCGCACTTTCTTAGTGACTATTCAGTGCCTTTCTTACTATGAATGGAAAATTATTATTTTAGAATGGTACATGGGACGGCGGAAATAAATTGGCCTATACTCATAGAAAAAAAAGAAAATGGTAATTCACACGTGGTAGAAGTGAAACTTTCCAAAATTTTGGTTTCAAGATAATGATATGAAAAAGCAATAAATCGAAGCGCCATCTATGAATACAACTTAGCATTTTTACTGTCTGTATAATCGGCTGGTCGATCGACAGAATGAAAGAATGAAATTCTTATTTTTTGTTGATAAATTCTTTGAAAATATTTAAAAGAGCATTTGAAAGTATTTAAAAACAGTATAAAAATAAAACTAAAAAAAAAAAAAACTAAAAAAAAAGAAATATCGTGAGACGCGAACCTGCGCATCAGGTATTGTGTGTCTACGTCCTGACCATTGAGCTACAGACAAGTTAAATTGAATGACGAAATTAGCGGTTATAATCTTACCTGTCGTTGCATCCGGTTTCAAATCACTAACGATTCTAAAGAAGTTTCACTTCAATATAAATCCGGCACTGCACTGAGGTAGAGTTGTTGATGGCCTCACCAAAACCACAATCTGTGTCGTTTTCAGAGCTTCAGTTCCATCTCACATCACTACATCCATTTGTTAAATACAATCCTAATAAAATGGGCAGCAAATGAATGACAAACGGGCAGCCGCTAGCCGCCGGCGTTAAATCAGCCAACTTAATATTGAGATGTATGGATATTCAATATAAGCTGATGATACCTAACCGGGTCCTGAGCTGGCCGGTCAGAGTGGTCAGGCTGGTCAGGCTGGTCAGGCTAGACCGACGTCGACGCGAGACGCGGTGAATACGAGTGGGAAATGCGAGAAGCTTACACGTAAGGTGACATAAACCGCACGTAGGCTTTGCTGACTTAAAACTATCCGAACAAAATTAATGGTCTTAAATCAACCTTAACAGTAGCTTTTATACGACTTTTTAATTTTTTCTTATTAACAAAATATCAGTCATTTAGTGCATTTGAATGTTGTCCGAGCTAAGTCAAAGTGTAAGTTCGCTTTATAGATTTTATCCGTAGAGTACGCGGCTACAGTTACTGACTGATGGTACTACTCGTACAATGTTTGTCTTGTTTATGTCTTGGTATTACTAATTGATCACAGATGGATTGATCGAGCGAGTTTGTTCGGTTTGTCAATGTCAAACATCATTTTAGCGAGTTGAAAATTTTGAACAAAGGACCGATTTATCTTATTACCTTTCATCCGACCGCAGCATAGCGCAGTGTATCTGGAAATCTGTAATCTGGTATGTTTAATACGCCGACAAAGTGGAAAAATATATTTAAAAAAAATCTTGGGTTATTAAGAAATAACCCAAGGTTCTCTGAATTTAATCTGAAATTCATTTGCGAAATATTAAGCTGTAAAGTGCTCATTTTAAACTATCACAACTACTTACTTGCTACTTACTGCAAGTTAATGAGTAATAGTCGATCAATTTACAACTTCAGAGCCCCACATTGCGCGGCCCGATACACGCTTTTCCGGTTTTCACTTACATGAATCGCTGCTCAGAAACAATTTTAGCTCTTTAGCAAAATTAGTAAACTAAATGTAATAAAACGGCTGACAATATAGCAATTAATTATATTATTAATTAGTGTTAATTAGTGCAAATGATATAGTGTCATTCTACTTTACAATAAATAAATTAATTGGAAATTGAAATAGAAATATATGTAGCTATTATCCGTATACAGATACTGTTTATGAGCACACATTATTATGAATAAATTCAGAAGCGAGGGGTTACGAGTCAATAAATGATTTGTTACAGCGGCAAAGATTACGATTGTATGCAGCCGCAAACCGCAAGGAAAATGAAATGGTAACGTTGCTGTTTATAGTTGACCCTGAACGGTGGCGAGGGGTGCAATTAAAAATTCACCCTCAGTGTATATCAGTGTAAGAGCACACGTGGAACTTGGACGGCGCCGCCGGTAACACAGATCTCATCAAAAACATAAATATGAAGTAAGAGCCATGTTTAAAAAAATAATTGAGATCTAAATGGGTGCCAAGTTCTGTGTAGCAAAGCCTAACATTTTAGTCACAAGAACATGTAATTCAAGCTCTGCATTTGGCTTGTTTACTTGTTTGTAAAAATATTCTTAATATGTTTACCTTGTCTTCCAAAATTTCTTATCAGATTCTTTCATCATGTATTGTGATTTTACCAAGGAGATTAAATACATACCTAGTGTTTATAGAATGAGGATCAGGAATTTTGTTTGTTTATAAATATAGTCTTTCTTTCAGTCCGGCAATTAGGGCCAGTATTGATTTTTTTTACGCACATGTAAACAGTGAATCACTAAAACGAGATTGTCTTAAGAAGCTTAACTAATATCCGTGTTAAGATTAAGTCATTTACTCTATCATTCTTATACCTCCTAATGTTATTTAATTCCTCGAAAGCAATACGTTAAACCACACCGGGGCCAAAGTCACGCGCCGAAACTATTGTCGAGTGGTCCCTCCCGCGGCCGCGACTCAGAGCCGCGCGAATAATTTTAATTAAAGCGCGTAATCTCCGCGTAGACAATTGTTCTAAGTGCTATAAATATTAAAATCCCGCTTCATAAAGGATAACAAACCCCTTTTTATAAGCGTAGCTGGTTATTGCGTCACCCTGTGAATTGACTTTATGGTTGTATCAAGTTTTATGGTAGTTGCGAACAACTGCAGTTTTAATTATAGCTCCTTTATGATAGCAATAGCGCTGGGGGGAGGGGGAAGGGGAGGGGGAGGGGGAGGGGGACTGGGTAAGTGTTCACTAGGTTATTTATCAAGCTTCAATTATTTGAACTGCCATTATTTTTGGCAATCATCTCATACATACCATTCTTCAACCAATATAATCTTGTTTGTTTTCCCAACGAGCCCTGTCAAATTGAAATGGGTCCCGACTGTTAATTTTTCTATGGTGTAGCTTTTAACAACATTCTAAGTTACTGCGCCTGTTTTTTTCTTTTCAGTTTTTTTAATGCAATCGACGGTAAAATTTTCAATGTTATCATTCCATTAAGGGAGTTAGTAAATTAGCAAGAATTGTTGCTTAAACAGCTTTAAATCGTTGTATATCCTAAACTGTTACTTAAAATGAAAAATCCTAACCTAAAATCATTTTTGAACACCTATTCAACGGTCGTTCAGGAAACTGCGTCATATCTTGTCGTCCAAAACACTACCTCAGTGCCTGAAGTTGAAGGTATTCGAGCAGTGTGTGTTACCAGTGGTGACATACGGATCCAAAACGTGGAGCTTCACTATTGGCTCATTTTTATCAAGAATCGTAGATATTATTTCGAAATATCCTTATTAATCAACTTATTACCTCAACTACTCGCATACGATAGTGTCTCTAGATTTTCAACTGTCTTTCATAAACCCTTAAACCTAAATCGTCCACTCTTAAATCTAAATGTAGAAATAATTATCTAGAAATAAATATTTGAGCATTGGGTATATATAATTTTATGATTTTATCATATCAACAGAAAATCGCAAACGTATTGCATTTTTAAATGTAATCAAACGCTGAGCTCTTCGATAAATTGAATCGTTAAGCTGACGGTGACGTGAAGCGGCTGCAAGAAAGCTCTAAACGGCTGTATTTAACCAGGAGACTTTTAGATATATAGTGGAAGCTGTAATCGGAACGGCGCCTTTTGATATTATGAGTGCATGTTATCCTATTATCAAATAATGCTATTGAGATAAGTTTCAATTTAATGCTCGTTTGAGAGGACAATCGAACACAATAATTTGAGTGCAATGGTCATTGTTATTTGTTAATAAATAAATGATAATAATAAATAAATATTAATAATAAATAAACAAACATTTAATATTTTGTGTTTTGCTATTGGCCGTTGAAAACTTCCCTCGTCTGGAGCAATCTTCAGCATATTATCAGGTCACCATTATCATAAATATGGATTGTCATCGAAACCAAATCAATTCAAGAAATATCAAGTGATAGGATGACAAGAGAAATAGTAGTTCTAAAGTAGTTAGAAAGTAGTTCTAATTCAGCTTGCAAGATTTGACTCATAAATACATAATTATGACACGTAGCTATCAATTGAACAGAGCAAGTAAAAAAAACCTATAAACATAAAGGGAACTGATCACGCAGTACTCAGATTGAAATGCAGTCGTGTGTAATGTCTGTCGTCTTGCGCTGCACTAATAGACGGTACCCACAGGGTGCAGGGAGCAGCGACCGAGGATATCGTCTCGGCGCTGAACAAACGAAATGTAATTAAAATGTGTATGAAAGTGCAGCGAACAATGTTTTAACAAGTTAACTTTCCTTTCAAGTACCGCCGCAGATTCATTTCGCAGCGGCCAAGATGGAGTTGGGAGTTAATAAAATTACACGTAGTTTTCGCAAGTAATTTAATCGTACAAGAAAGTTAGCTATCTGGAAGTCCACACTCTTACGTTTAATACTAATACATATAGCAGAAGGGAGTATTCTTTGGTACTGGTTATGAAATGATATTCCTTTAACTTTGCACCGTAACATATTTCCAGTTCTCATTGATCAATAATCACCTGTTCTACATTATTGGCAGCTCCTTAATCTCAATATTTGGTTTTTCTTCTTGACATTTCTTATATGACAGCCTCGGCATCGGACAAGCTTTTTTGAATAAAGAGTCTCTGGACCTTCACTGGAGATTCATGGCCTCGCATACATAATACTACTTATAATACATACTAATACTTGTGAGTTTTGAGAATAGTTTTAATCTTCAGACATGTAAAAGTATTTAATATTGTTTACACTCGTCGTTTACTTGTTTTTATCCTTATCCTCATTTTTCGTTATTATTTTTAAATGTCTTCAAAAAAGGAGGATGTTCTCAATTCGTTGAATGTTTATTGTACTATTACTACGTAGTGTTATTTTGCTGGGGAAACCTGCAAACTCGAGACAGAGAGATATAAACTCCCGCTCACATACTTTTAATTTTTATTTCGTTTATAATATGGGTTAATAATTTCAAAATCTACCTACTTGTTATAAACCCTATTCACAAACCTACTAAAATGTATTTGAGAAAATATTTTCCTACTTCCAAGTACACACTGAGATGAATAAACAAATATAAAGCAGTAATCCTCAGTACACAGCGCGATTATCGAGCCGACAACACATTAGTCAGCATTGACGTATTCCGATATAACGCGTTCCGTATTTATATGGCGCAAGTATCAATCGGCAATCGCGACATGGCTTGGACACTGACAGCCTGGCGCCTGGCCAGCGACGACCATCGCATAACGATCAGTTGTAGGGAACAGTTCCCTCATTACTGAATAATTTATGTAATATCGACTCATGAAATAATGGCCACTGGAATAGTTCTTCGAGCGGTCAATGTATCAACTTTTCTAGCTCTCATTTATAGTCTTTGCGTTAACAAGCTTGAAGCTCTATCAATATAAGCGAAATTTACGAAGAAGAAACATATAGACTGTAGGTTCGCAATCAACAAAAGTGAATTATATCGACCTATTTATAACTACGTAGCGGGACTACGGAATTACCTTTTTGGATGTCTGAAGCTCCCACCACAGCACCTTCAACTATAACCTTTGGGGGGGTATGGCGCTGAGGGTTGTAGAGAAATGTGGGATGTCGTACAGCACCAGAGATGACAATGATTTTGTGGTATTTGTAGAATTAGGAACACTCACGTGCGTGCATCACATGTTTCACATTGACTCCACATCTGTTTGTCTGTACAAATCCACTAACGAGTAACAATGTTACACAGGATTACATAAAGCTTTGTCAGGGTAAAACGTGAGTATTCTGGCGTCAAATGATTTTACATTTTTGCTGCTGTCCGACAGGACTCTTGTGTTTTGGTTGGGTGTTGGTTGGTTGTTGTGTTTACCAGCTGCTGTTTTAAACCTACCAGGTTCGTGAATTGCTTTAAGATGTGAGACTTCAAGCAATATCGCACTCTCAGTGGAAAAAAAGCATAAGTCGTCTTACGTTGAATTTTAGTTATTAATAATGATTGGAAAGAGGGACAAAAGCTGCATATGCTCAATTTGTTTCAAATTTTTATCATTAATCTTGACGGTTTTGTGCAAGAAATTGTAATGTAAATTATTTAAAGTACTTACTAATATTTTAACAACTTTTTTTTGCTCTCCTGTAAAATTGCAATTTTCATCTTATGCCTTTTTTCCAGTGAGCGTATGATATTTCAGGCTCCACCTCGGCTGCGGTAGCTGGCAGCTTGGATGCAAACGTATTAAGACGAGGCTAACATGAGGATGTATAAGCTTTTATCTTTAAGGCTGGCTATTACCTATTTATTTCTCGCCAGTTATAATTCAATTTGGTAACTTGGCATCCGCCTCTCCCCCGCCCCGCACCCCGCGCGCGGCGCCCCTCAGCCAGCACTGTTTAGTGCGGAGGGGTGGTGTGGGGGGGGGGGGCGCACGCTCCACTGTTAGCGAGAAATACTCACCTATAACATAATTAAATAATTTATAGTTCATGATATTTTTAAACGCTTTTATTTAGCTTCACTTCGGAGCATCAACGCATCAAATCGATCAAAATGCTACTCTATTTACACGGCAATAAGGTTTATATTTAGCTTCACTTCGGAGGATCAAATCTTGTAACGTTAATTTGAATGACTTCCCTTTAATGAAAATTGATGAAATTTGGCAGACATGTGTATTTCCGATGACAATACACGAAAATCAAAAAAAAAATTGAAATAAAAGCGTTTAAAAAAAAAAATTTTTTTTGGATTCAACTTATTCACTCTTATTATACTTACTTACCTGATGATTGACTATCCAATGATTAGATACGAGTTGGTTAGTATCAAGCAAAATATTAAAATCATTGTCAATATTCAATAAATTCAAATAAATAAATGTTTACATAAAATTATAATACAGTTAATCAAATGATTGTAAAGTGTAATCGCTGTAGTAGAGTGCAGGACCGCGCCCGCTGTGTGGATATACTCGTACATATCTACCGGTGTTGTGCGGGCGCCGCCGCCCCGGGGCGCCGTAAATCTGCCAGTTTATCAGCGATGGAGCCTTCCACGGCCGCCGTAACTGATTAATGGCCAAAATTACAAGGAAACATCATGTGAATCTCTAAACTGTAATGTACTCCCCTCACCTGACTTCACTCGGCTCGGGTCGCGCCGCCACACGCCGCCGCCACGAGCCGCCGCGCGCCGCGCCGATTGAGTTAGCAGGAAATTGCCAATTATTTAGGCATTTCGTAATAACTCCGATGTAAATAGAGATGCTGTGAATATTCTTCATTTAATGACTCCCATTTATTAGCTCTGCATAGAGGCTAGAGACTAACGTTTACATTGAACACACAATCTGTACCGATATCAGGAATTATTATTGCCACACGTTGTAGTTTACATTGTGAAGGCCAAGAAAACTAACAGATAACTGAATGTGGTCAGTTATATAGGTACTATACACTTGAGGATTGGCAGAAAGTAAACTAATTTGTACGCAGAAGTGTGTTCATAGGACTGCACTTAGTAAGTTGTTACCTGATGTTTTAAAAAACTGGTAGTATGCGAAAAGTTTACGAATAAAACTTGATATTTTAATAAGTCTAAGCGAATTCACGGACCATTTCCGAAAATCCTTCGCCATGTTTGCTTCGAAACGAATATCATCTTCGGCGCTCACTGTTTTTTCGGGAGCGACCAAAAAAGTTTTCGCAAGACTGATGATCCGGGGGCTAAAAAGCTCCGAATCACGCCCCTGACAAGTTTCAGACATCCTTTCAGTACCCCTAATCGTTTGGAAAAGGGTAATACATATTTTTTGAGAAAACATGGACATAATGATTCATTGCACTTAAAGTATAAAGCAGTGATTGGAATATGTGAAATTAAATCTGGTCATGGATCAGCACGAGTGCGTTACCCTTGTGGTGGTATCTATACCTAGCGTCTGAACATGATAAGCACTCACAATTATCACTGTAACATTACATTCCTAAAGTACCTAACGCCATTATTTGCAACTTTAAGTGCTCTATTTGCCTTGCGAAAAGGTTGAAGCTGAAATACAAATTTAGTTTTTAGTTTAAAATTAAATTTACTTTACAGACAGAATAAGCACTTAATTGTCTTTGTTAAAGTAATGAACTGAACAGAACTTCTGAACTTTATATTGTTTTAAAATTTCTTATGAGGATTTAGAAGTGATATAACGATTAGTCAAATGCAATGCTTTCAGTCATTCGTGTGCGCTAGCCGATACAGTTGCCAGCATTCTATTATCACGGGGACAAAAGTATGTCGAAGATCGTCCTCTCGTCTACGCAGGAATATTAATAACTATTTTCAAGATATCTTGAATTTCCACTACGGCATGGAGACAGGAGGATTTATATCCTTTGTTTTGAAGTTCTCTTTTCGTATTTGTATTCCGTGTATCTCAAGGCCTCGTGCAAGGCGCGGCGGTGTTAGGTCGGGCGTGGCTCGCGGCGGTGGCGGC
The DNA here is from genome assembly GCA_963932265.1 of Thymelicus lineola. NCBI lineage: Eukaryota > Metazoa > Arthropoda > Insecta > Lepidoptera > Hesperiidae > Thymelicus > Thymelicus lineola. The sequence goes on along the minus strand of OZ010682.1, from coordinate 21,298,780 downwards.
CGGAGCCATGCGGCCCACGTCCGGCCCGTTAATGAGCCGGAGAACGGTCGAGTGGCCGCATTCAATCCTCGCCAATTTAGATCGCAACCTTTCCCAGTCTTTTCATCTCCTTTGTGCCCTTTCACGGCTCGTTCGAAGCTTTATCCTCCACCTTCTTATCATAGTTTTGTTTGTATAGATCCCGAGAACACTTCATCAACCGCTGCTGTGGAATTCTGATCAATGTAATTGAAAGATATGGAATGGGTTCTATCTTATACGAAACCGGCGAAAATATTTTTCATGAATTTGTTATACCTACCTTATTCTGAAAGGGTAGAATACTTTACCTTAGGCGATTGGGCAAAATTAGACGATAAAAGAGTTCTAACAAAACCTAATGTAATGTTCCTCACGATTTTAGGTATTACTTACTTCAATATTCAACATGAAATGTGTTTACTGGATACTACATTGTATTTTGGTAAAACTGTTATGATACTACCACTAACAATGTAAAAATATAAGTCTAATGTTACATGCTATTTTTTTTTCAATCCTTATCATAAATAATACCTTTTCGCAAGATTTATTCATAAAGAATTTGACACTGAGAAATCCTAAAAAGAATAAGTATCGCAAAAAACTCCATAACACAGAGCTTTACATTCCAGCTATCCATAAATTAAATCATAGAGCATTAAAATTTACGTGAACTTATCTATGTACGTTAGTCAACTGAAAAACAATAATGATGATAATAAATAAGACGACGGTCTTACACAGTTCCCTTGTAAAGTAAATACCCCAATAGCAGCCAGTACAACAGCAGTAACAAATTGTCAAACAAACAAAGCGGTAATGAGAGCACGCGCGTTTTAAATCAGCATCCGGGCCACAAAGGAGATGAGACGCGGACGACGCGGACGGCGTTGCAATCCTAATGGGCCAGAATTGGACGCGCGCACACACACACACACACACATCCGCCACATCCGCCTTTTTATACGTGACATTACATAAACTTTTCGGAAATCCGTTCCGAGGGTCGTGGCGATTATTGCAGATTGAGATTGTGTGAAACGATTTGGCGGGATAGTTCAGTCAATAAAGTAGTTGTAGAGTGCGTGAGCGGGAACCTAAGCGATTTCTTCAGAAACTTATTCAGGGTGCTTAGGGTGATAACATACTAAAAGTCCCCGCGTCTAGGAGGTGAGCCGGAGGGAGGGGGAGGTTACAAAGGTCTCAATTTTAGGTTTTTCGCCAATATCTCAGAAACGGTGCGTTGTAGCGAAAAATGTTCTAAGATGAAATGAAAGCTTATAAAATTCTCTATAACTTTAATTCTGTACACTTTTTCCATATCTCCAACCGTTTTTGAACTACACGCTCCAGAAATGTCGAAATTAAAGTAATTCAGCGCGATAACCATTACCTGATGCGAAAATTATCTTAAAATTTATAGTAACCTAAGCTGGGAGTACCACCACGTAGTAAAAGCAGTAACAGTGAGAAATCGCGTTTTTTATAACAGTGGATAACTGAGCACAGGCGGGAAAACAATCATGATATTGATGAAGATTTCTTTTCGCTCAATATATCTAATGCTCGCTGTAGGAAACGCCACCTTATTGGCTAAAACTCCTATTAATATTGTATACTTGCGTTCGGACTTATGTTATTATAGGTTTTCGCAATTTTATTTCGTCTGGCAGTGGCACGGTAGCCTAGCCGGTAACGCAGGGGGGCAGCCACAAAATATTCTTTTCAGATAAACATACACTGTTATTAGTAACACAATTTGTTATCCAACATGAGTACTAATAAGATGCATTCTGTATGACGAGAATGTCGTTGAAGGAAGTAAGGATGTCTCTGAGGGAAAGGGAAGGGAATACTGGGTCGTATTAAAGCTAGTAAGGAAAGGAAAGACGGCAAATATCAAAGTTTCCTTGACTTGACATCCCTTTTGATTTACATCAGCTGTCGTAAAAATGACACCCGAACTGATTCCATTAAAAAAGACGTCAGGCAGGTATCTTTATCTAATGAAGAGGCAGGGCAGTCGCAGCTCAGACCTTCTGCTCCACCATTTGCCTTCAAGAATAATTGTTTTTTATGTGCATGTTGCCTTAATGAAGATATAAAAAAGCCTTTTAACAAAAACAAACAAAAAAAACGAGTATCTCATCGTGGGAAAGTAATCCATGTAAGCAAATATTTCTTCCATAGCCTCTACGACATGGGTATCTCTAGAGATCTCAGTTTTGTAGAGTTTTGGGTAACTGACAGGCTTCACAAGTGAGTAATAGTGTCTTCGTGATATTTTGCTCCTTCAGCAACAATATCGGTGATGCAGGAAAAAATATCAAGAACTTCGTTACCCCAGGCATCATTTCTCGAAGAACATACCTGCTTGATACAATATTTAGCAGCTAGAGTCTCAACTGAATGTACAACCCGCCTTTTGTTCAAGGGCTTTTTTATATCCTCATTAAGGCAATATGTACATAAAAAACAATTATTCTTGAAGGCAAATGGTGGAGCAGAAGGTCTGAGCAGCAACTGCCCTGCCTCTTCATTAGATAAAGATGCCTTCTTAACGTCTTTTTTAATGGTATCAGTTCGGGAGTCATTTTTATGACAGCTGATGTGAAACACGCTGTTATCACGCTGAATAACTTAAATTGCTACATTTCTGGAGCGTATAGTTCAAAAACGGTCGGAGATATGGAAAAAGTGTACATAATTAAAGTTATAGAGAATTTTATAAGCTTTCATTTCATCTTAGAACATTTTTCGCTACAACGCACCGTTTTTGAGGTATTGGCGAAAAACCTAAAATTGAGACCTTTGTAACCCCCCCCCTCCCTCCGGCTCACCTCCTAGACGCGGGGACTTTTAGTATGTTATCTCCCTAAGCACCCTGAATAACTTTCTGAAGAAATCGCTTAGGTTCCCGCTCACGCACTCTATACCCTCTTTTGAGTCATTCCTTGACTGGACTAGGAAGACGCGAGCGTGAGACGTGCTACGGCGTGATGCGCGTATCTATTTAAAGCTAACGTTCTCGTAATCTTGTACATCCAAAAGTGTAAGGTCTTTGACATCGATCACTTTTTATTGTACAATAAACAACTGCCGTTTATTGCCTGACAGGCAGTCAACACGGTAGTCTGTGCTCTTCCGAGCCTTCAGGCCTAAATATGAGGAACAAACAATAGTGAGTGAGCCCCGATAACTACACAATACCACGAGCTACTCGTATCTCGATCGGTGATGCGTGGCGTTCTTTTAATTGAATGCCGTTTTCCCGATGTCCATTGTGTCCCGCCTCGTCCCGTCGTTGTGGATAACAACGGCCCCGTCATGCGGGCATTTCGAGCGATATCGTCACACGTGACTTGCACGTCAACCTTCATGCAGAAATGTCCGGACTCCTGGTAAATTGTACCTCAGTTACAACGATGCTGCTTCCAGCTGTAGCGACGACAAAATATAAATTATTTTCACGTCGGCAAAAGTAGATATAACATGAAACACTTGCAATTATCCATTTTTAAAAACTCAAAATTTTTGGTTTTCTTTTTCAATTCTTCCTTTTTTTCAACTAAACATATATTTTTTTTTTAATATTTTGAAACGTTGGTTTTCTTATATTATGTAGAAATAATAATTTCTGCGGCGAAGAGAAATTTTAGCTTCTCAATAATTCTCTGCAGTGTGTATCAAGTGTGAGGAGTATGTGGGTTGCATAAATACACTAAGGTAGTGCGGACGATGCACTCGTACCCGAACTTGACGTGTGCCAGTATGAGATATATGCCTATACGACTGTTACAATATATAGATGTAATGATAATGCACTTCTAATTATAATTTGTGGACTGATTACAATAGTGTCCCGGTGACCAAGTGCAGGTGGGAAAACACCAAACAGCTTTGAGAACTTCGCCAAATTTATGACTTTTTTATGACTTTAAAAAAAGCATGTACGTGTCAGGCCACGCGCAATATAGGGTTCCGAAGTAGTAAGTTTATCGACTATTACCCATTAACTACTTATGCTAATATAGCCGTGATAATTTTACTAATAAATTCATGTATGTATCCTATTTTTGAAAATTTTTCATTGTCCAACTTCAACCGTTTAGTTGGCAGGGGAGGACACTGGACTCTAACCAAAATTATCGTTTTAAAGCCAAATTTTTCCTGAAATGAAATGAAATGAAATGAAATGAAATGAAATGAAATAATCTTTATTCATGTAGGTATCACTGATACTCTTATGCACGTCATTTTTTTAATCTACCAGCTTTTCGGAAAGGTGCTTTGTCATGGAGGAGAAGAAAAGCCGTAAAGAAACTCCTCAGCACATCTTTTAAAAATAAAACTTATATCTATTACAAAAATAGGTATTCTTTAACCTGTGCAGAACTGGTTGCCTAGCTAGTCATTTCCAAGCATCCTTGTCATTTAAATATTCATTTATGCTATAGTAGCCCTTGCCTAAGAGCTGAGCCTTTACACGTTTCTTAAAAGATTGCACCGGTAAGTCATGTATTTGTTTTGGGACTTTATTATAAAATTTTATACCTAGTCCCATAAAAGAACGTTGCACTTTAGAAAGACGGTACGAAGAGGTAGCCAATTGATGCATCCTTCTTGTTTGACGATTTGAAAAATCACAATTTTGTTTATATGCAGTTATGTTATTCCGTATAAACACTAAATTATCAAAAAAAAATCAATCCTAAATTCAAAAATGGTCTAAGAAGACCCATAATGTTTTTGAGAGACCTTACCCCACACTATAGGGTACGCGACGATTAAAAAAATCATTCTCACTTTACCTGTGGAGGAGGTATCCTGAAAAAAATATTTCAATATTTTATTCTACGATTTTATAGTTTTAACTAGGAAATCGCCCTCGCTTCGCTTCAGGAAAAATTGTAAAAAAAAATATAATATAGCCTATGTCACCCGGGCATTGTGTAGCTTCCCAACAGTGAAAGAATTTTTCAAATCGGTTCGGTAGTTTCGGAGCCTATTCAATGCAAACAATGAAATCTTTCCTCTTTATAATATTAAGTATATATAAATATGTATGTATTGTATATCCCTGCTAAATTATAGCTTTCTAGCACTAAGGGTCTCGGCCACAGAACATCTAATAGTCGGCGCTTTGCTTCAGATAGACGGACAGACAAAACTATAAAGGTTTCGATTTTACTTCGGAACCTTAAAAACGAAGATTACGTGCAGGATTCGCTATTAATCATTTAATTCGACTATCGTTGGTCATTTCTCGCGATATAGCACGCTCATATAAATCAATGCGTCTAGGACTGGCATGCAAATTGTCTTACTTCATACGTCACTGAGATATGCATATTAGACGCATATTGCCTGCATGCACGGCCGTTAATAAATCATACTTCAATTGTCCTTTATTACAAACGGGGCTTCCGATGGCTCAACAGGAATATGAGTTCGTGGGAATTATACACTTGGTGTGCAGAAATTGATGGATTCTCTACCTGCCAGCCTTGGGTTCCATCGCAACATGGTTCTCTGTAACGGGGTAACCATTACATCACTGTCATCATCATCATCATCATCATCATCCTGCCCATTTCCCAATTTTATTTGGGGTCGGCGCAATATGTTTTCCTCTTCCACACCTCTCTATCAGCCGTCATCTTTACACTAACTCTCTTATCTTTCATATCCTCTATAACACAATCCATCCATCTTTTCTTAGGTCTTCCTCGTCCCCTTCGTCTATCTATCACATTCATATCCATCACTCTTCTCGTCACATGCGTTTCCTCACGCCTCATCACATGCCCATACCATGACATTCGGTTTCCTTTCAACTTTTCTGTCATTTTAACCATTACATCACTGTAACTACATAAAATTATAAAACCGTATCTATGCAACTTCCGTAAATTTCAACAAAGTCACATCAAAAGTATCAATTAATTAAATCAGAAAGACATTTATTTGTAAGCAAATTGAATTGTATGAAAATGCGGTAGGCAATATAAGATACAAACAGTAATTATCGTACAATAATTAATTCAGTATCATAATTAACTGGAAACGTAAAGAGATATACTTTAACGCATTAACTTATCTCCTTTAATATTATATTAATTAGATACCTGAGGACTTCAGTGAGAATTCCAGCATGTTTGTAGCAATTAAAGCAACATGGCAACGCAAATGCTATCTTTACAAATACGTGTGAAAGGAGGAGTTATTAAAACGTTTTCTGTGTGAAATTAATCGGTTGATTGCAGATTGCAGCGATACGGCACACGCTTAACACGCTTTCATTGCTCCGACAACTACAGCTTATTATAAATGTAACATTTGTAACAACACGTTGAGTTCTTTAAAACGGCTCTCTCATCACGAGCATTCGCCTGTTTTTTTTACGGAAATAGCCGGCAAATAAGCTGACGTTCCATCTGATGGTAAGTGGCTATCGTCGCCCATGGAAATCAGCAACACGATGCGTTGCCGGCCAAGAAAGAGAGAAGAAAAAGAAAGAAAGAACTGGTTCTCAAGCCCCCAGCTGGAACACGATGAGTCGTTTCGCGACTAACTCATGCTCAAGGGTGGTGGGAAGCTATCCAGATGAACCCATGGGGAAACAATAATAGCAACAATGATATACGTTAAACGTATCCTAGATTGGAGATTGTAAATGTTCAAATTTACTAACGTAAAACGTAATGACATTACAATAACGGTCAATGCCACACCAAGTCACCAGCATTCACATGTACAGGCTACTCGTAATAACAATCCAACACGCACCTTGATGTTTTAAATGGTAGAATTTGAACATGCGTTGCAGACAAAACTCTTTCGTCTGGTAGCGTTTCCACGATCTGATACCTTCCGAATGTATGGAAAACAGAAAAGAGAAAAAGTCTAGACGTCCAGTTACAGATACTCTCGGCGTGGAAGCAAGTGAAGCAACCTCGTTCCAACTTGTATCGTTACAGGTTCTGCAACCGTAATATGCTTGGTTGCACCGCTCACTGATGTAATGCTCGAATCTGAGCTGTTGCGCTACTAGCGAATGCTTTCAGTGAGAGATCGCCTTAAAATGCCCTAAGACGCCTTAAGACGTCGTTGTCTCTAAGTTGTAACACAATCATCTCGGGCCATAAGTTCCTAAAAATATTGGTGAATAGTTGTTATAGATCAGGCCGACTAGTGCTCATCCAACGTGCGACACCCTTAAGGCATCGAAACCAAACTGTTTTATTCATACCAGTCACGATTACATAGCGAATTCCATATTATAGATTAGAATTCCATATTATTGTAGATGTTTGCACACGTTTACACGTATATTTATTATTAGATATGGCCCTTCTGGAAGCCGGAGAAAAAACGACGATAACCTTTAGTTGTGATCGGAATTGGGTTTTTAGGTTTTCTTATTAAGCCTTTGAAGCTTATTGTTTGCGTAAATATACCTAACATTAATAGGTAAGGAGTACTTAGTGAGAATTATATATTATAATATTATTGGTATTGATTTTATTCGTGAATATTTATAGGTAGGTTCTTGTAGCTAAGCGTGAAATGCGTACGGTCGCTGGATAATGGTCGACATCACCGTTACTGCCTCCATCCTCCCTTTAGTACTTTATTTGGACCATTGTGATGACGACCGCCCGTTGCGTTCATTTGCTTTTTATTTCTACCACGAATAAATTACGAATGACATTAAATTTAATGACTCGTTGCATGTTTACCTTGTAGCTTGTTTCTATACAATGTTACGGAGATTTTAGGACACAGATATTTCATGGTGAGGTAATCGCTAAAAAGTCCATCGATGCTTAGTTTTATAAACTTCTAATGAGACAGGCCTAAAATATTTATAAACTGATTTCTTATCAATTCTTTTCTTACTTTCGAAATCCGATTCCGGTGCTGCTTTTAAAAGGTGCGCGAATCGGTGGATTAAAAGATATTTAATAACTTAAAACATTTTGTATAAAAATAAACAAAATACCGTCGATCCCAGTGATCGGGGAGGGGGCCGAGTGGGGACAAAGCGGCGAGTCCCATTATCACACTCGGCCGAGTTCCGAGATGCGGCTGCTCTCGGCGCGGCGCGGCGGCGGCGATGCTCTGTGCTCACCGAACAGTTCTAAATTCGAGCTCCATTTGAAAATTCCTTCTCAATATTCATAAAAGAGTGATAAACCCGCTCAGGCAAGTGACTTAACTATGTAGTCATTTAATATTTAACGTTCTTTCACTGTACCTTAGTATCGACGAGACGTTTATTTTCCTGAGAAATGCTATTTACGGGCGCTCGACAGCTCCTGTGCATTAAACTAGGGATGAGCTCTCTTAACGGTTCTTGCTTCAAATTAAATGTAAAATAATTACTTTATTAAGTGACAATTTATAACTTGTTGCAATGCTTAACAAAATAAATCATTTCTTTCTTTATTTCTTAAAGACGATCCAATGCTTAGGGCTGGCGTCGCTGGCGAGCGGAAGTCCACAACGTACAATATTGAGTTTACGTTATAGAAGAAAATATCCCAAGCACTACTAAAATATGCTTTCCATGTCTTCACAAAAGCAACCGAATCATTAACTTATTTAATAAACAAAGACGAAGAAGAAAAATGATGAATTATGTGTTTGTCTCAACAAGAGAAACAATCCTTTCGCGGTATGACAAAAAGATTTGCCAAAACTAAATTAAATGCGCTTAGTGACCCGTTACAAAGTTTTTAATTTCTCGTCAGCGATACACACCGAGCGCTGCGGTAATGAAGTGAACGAACAAGAACGAAACAAAAATACATCCTTTACCCTAATTTGTGGGCAGTGACTCGCTTCATCGAAGGTGTGTAGCGATGAGAGCCTCAAACGAAACGCCCCGCATCTGACTATATACTTACTCGTTTGTTCGTCACGTTATTAATACAGCAACGCGACATCCGATCAGTCACTGACGACAACTGATAAATTAGTAACGGTTATATAACCAATCAAAATCACAGTCTAATTTATTACATCCATATCAAATGCAACTCATTCGGAGTTGCTTCAAAAGCAGTACCTTGTACGATATACACTTGCGATTAAATAAAAAAGTAAAGTTTATGCAGCTTCCGCTCCGCCTTCCTTCCGTAAACAGAATTGTATCGCTCCCAGTTGGTCGTGCGACAGATCGCTAATCCGCCTGTAATTAAGGCGACGAAATGTCGAACCAACTTTTCTGCGACCCCCGTGTCAACTGTCAACTGTCGCAAGTTTCTGGCAAAATTTTATTGACAACGTTCCCCTCGTCTTTGATAAATTAAACCGTCGCCACGTCACCGTCTGTGTGAGACGTCAAAAGAAACTAACTCTGAAAATTAAATACAAATAAATTAATAAATTTTCCATCTTCCATTCCTTCCTTTAATCATCTATTAACAACTAATTTGATCTAATCTCTCTTGGTCATATAAAATCCATTTAAAATTGCGACCGATCGCTAAAACACACTTAAAAATTGTTATTTCAAAAAATATATTATTTAAAAATAAATTGTACCTATGGAGCTGAGCTATGGAGGTTGAGATAATGTTTCCGTTAGTTTGATAGATGATTCCCTTACAGGTATTAAGCTACTTGTTAAACCCTCGTATTGAACAATCGGCGTTCATTGATCTTGGGCAGCTGAAAGGGCCGGCGCGCGGCGACACGAGACACTGGGTCCCGCCCGCCACTGCCGCGACTGCCGTCCATTGTTTCAGATATCTGGCATGGCAATACAAATGGGAAAATGTTTATACAGTTGTATCCGCTCACCTGCCCGCTTGATTGTCTACATTTATTTTGATATCTTGCAGAACAAAAGTGTTGAATGTCTTGTTAAATTAAATAAATAAATATATTATATTCTGTTTTAATACTTTTTTCATATTTCGCTTAGCAAAGATCAGACAGACATCTTATTGTTTATATTATTGCTTAAATATATCGTTCACAATATTAATTTGTTTCTTTGGGTAGACATAAGAATTAAGAATATCTCTAAAATCAAATCCGTTCATGTTAAAGTATTACACGTTTTGAGATAAATATTCTGTCAAGATATTTTTCCAGGAGATCAGTGAAATACGAGCGTTGAGCGTTCTGTTGCCGCGTAGTACAGAACACAAGACCATAAAACCCAGATGTAAATTACATAACAAATGTTATCCATTACCGGCTACCGCTACAGAGAATCATGGAGCAGAAAATGCATTGTAATGAAAAGTCAGCCAAATGTAGTGGAATGTGAAAAGTTTCAACTAGTACTACGAAACTGGGAAAGTTCGAATGGAACTTACAAGACCATCTAATAATTTCAATAGGAGACAATCCAATACTATAGTTATGTATTCCGTATAGTAAGTATAATTTCTCTGGCGCGTCGAAGATGTAGTGGGTATGAGTTACCTACTTCTTACTTAGTTAGTTCTTACTTCGTACACAGGTACACACCTGTGAGCGAAGTATTCCACATAGAAAGCACTCAGTCAAAATCTTGATTAAAATTATATGGAAGTTTCTCTTGACATTTATATACTTAACTACCCGCTTTACTTAAGTAGACGTTACATACTTATTCTTCAATAATATTTCGCTTTTTCAGAATCATATTTTGCGACTTGGTTGGTGTAAAACCAGTTTTGCAACTTTTGAAACTATCGTTACTGAAACGGTCGTAAGTTCATCGTCGGTAGGTACATTGCGTCGCTCATAGCTCGACGGCTTGCGTCGATCCTAATAAGTGATCGACAAAGTTAAGCAACAGCGGGCGCGGTCGGTAGTTGGATGGGTGACCGCTAGTGGCAAAAAAATTCTTGAGCGTTTTCGTGCTTCGGAAGGCACGTAAAGCAGTCGGTCCCGGTTGTTATCATAAGATAACAGTCGTTAAGCCATGTCGGAGACCCTCGGGTGGTTTGAAAACTTTCGTCACTTGGGTTGGCCACAAACCATACTCCACCAATCCTCACTGGAGCAGCGTGGTGGAGTATGCTCTAAGCCTCCTCTAGAGGAGAGACCCGTGCCCAGTAGTGGGCCATTGAAGGGTTGAAGCATTGCGTCTTTATTGGTAAAACGGCGCTACTGTGTGATAAATAAAAGCCACATACGAGGCGTGCGCCGCGCGGTGCGGTGCGAAAGTTTTATCACTTTTATAGCTCCACATTGTGAATTTATCGCGAGCATCAATAACTACGACTGGCTCGAGGTATTCGCCGAATGTCAATTCTGTTACCAAAACTTCTTTCAAATTTAGCGTTACTGTCCCCAAATAGGTTGTGGAATCGTGTTGTAAAAGCGGATTGCGGTTTCTATTTTCGTCAAAAATACATTGGCGATACGTTAGGTGTTGCAAATATCCTTACCCTACCACCATGCTTGAATATTCTTTCGTTAAAGCAGGTGAAGGAACTAGTCATAGCCTTATGCAGTTCAGCAGGATGCACAGGAGCGGGTGAGATTGGTATTTGATCTGATTGGGTGGAGCCTTTTAATTTTATATACTTACAACTTATAATATGGTGAACACAGGTGTATCACTCACACATAGCTTAAACTACCTATATGTAATTTAATATGTAACATTTCGGAAGAGTGTAGTTACCCACAACACAGGGTATCCTAGTGTGGGAACTACGTGTCCTGTAGAAAATTTTTTGTACTTTTTATGCTAATAAATAAATTATTATTATTTATTATATGCAAATAACTTTGATTTAGCTTAACATGAACAGTTAACTCAAATCAATTTTTAGTGCCTACTTACCAAGTTAAATAAAATATTTTAAAAAAGCAAATTTACAAATCGGTGCGAAGACAAAATTTGTGTTCATTCATTTTTTGAACATTGTCTTCACCTTTTTCTTTACAAATCCTTCAAAACGATTTCTTATGGCTTTTTAACGTGATAACGTTTATAAAGACGATGAGCCTGAGAGGCATTCACGAAAACCGAGTAACGGCCGGAGTAACGTTACGGAAGCGCGCGCAGCATTAGAGAGAGAGGCACGCTAGACCGGCCGTCTCTCTCCCACTCAAGCGTAATCGGTCCGCTTGGAAGGCATTTTTCATTTCATTTTTATTTTATTTTACAATCTTTTGAAAAGAAATGATTTCTCGTAGCTCGTACGTATTATTATTATATGAAAACGAAAATCTACAATAGCGTCATCTCTGTTTATAGGTATGAACTACTTGAAAGAACTTTACACAGTACATCGACTCGGACTTTAGTTGTAGTCAAGAAAATCACAGATGTCGCGCAGCTCCTGATATTTAAAACGATTTAAACCAAATTTTCAACTCAAATATGTTTAAAATCGTATAGTTAGTATGAAATTTAATATTATAATCTAGCTAGATACGCGGGTCGCGGTGGCGCGTCAAGCCATGTTCAAGCTGACACAACTGGCGAGTAGCACCGCGGCTCCGTGCGTAGGGCTTCCATTACGTTCTTACATTACATTATTTATATCATAAATTATTCTTCTACGAAATAAACGTTATCACGTAAAACCATTGTCCGTAAACCGACTTTACAGACAACCAATTTTTTTTCTTCAAATTTCATTGACCCATATTACGAGAAATTTTCTTACTCTCTCTTAAATTATTTGTTCGCCCATTTTCAAGACTATTGGAATTGTTTCTGGAACTTCAAAAGCTGCTCTTAATTACTTTCATAACTCACAATTCTGACAATCCGCCGGGCAAATGGCAATGGGATCCATCGTGTCCTATGGATGATTTAAAGAGAAGATGTGATAAGATATCATGGATACATAAGATATCATGGATACAAGCTAACACGGAACGATTTTGTTCTGAACATATTATCGGTAAACCATAATGTATTTGATTAAATGAAAATTCTTAGTTACAATGAGCATTTTATCGCTAGCAATAATGGATCTGTATTCAACACCTATCTTTATAGTTCACTGTTAATATATATTGGATTTTTTTATCCCCCAATTATAAGTTGCTAGTGACGAATTCCGTCCCTCGTTATTACGACTTACTGTCTCGCCATCACCACTTTCCATGTAACAGCGTTGAAATGTCGGTATTAAATAACAGGAATCATTTGTACCCGTTGCATTTAAAATGTTCAGTGACCGTAATGAAATTTATTTATTTATTTATTTATTTATTTATTTATTTATTTATTATTAAGGTCCACCAACGCCGGATACACAATTCATTCACCATATCAGTTTAACATAATTCTAAAATCGTGTTCCCGCAATTATAGGTGAACACAGCATGCATTTAAAATCATAATCTACCCAGTTATTTTTGTTTCTTAAATATCTACCTTGTTATAGTTATCTTATTATGTAGCTTCCATGGTCTCCGACTAAAATATAGATGGATGCGAATGACGAAATTATATTATTGGTAAATGATACTGGACTTTAATAAAGATCACTTCACTATTTTACAACATTTTCAGCGCATCCGAGTGATGAAATCAGTACTTAGTGAACTCTCGCTTCATATTTGGAGACAGCTAACCGGATGAAGTTCACTCGAGTCAAGCTCGAGTCAATATTGCTCATGCAAATTCAACGTTTTAGTGTTTAATTTGTTCTCTAGTCTGTCAAGTGCAGCGTCCGCAAGTAGGTCATAGGCGAGCGCGGCACGGGCGTCCCGATCTGCAAACGTTGAAGTCAAGATTTTTGACGAATTGAAAAACTTTAAACACTGAAGCCCTGTATTGTTAACCTTTTGACTGGCACCCGGCACCCGGCACCCGACGCCCGGCGGCGGCGCGCGTTGGCGGCCAGAGACTGAGGAGTGAGGCGATGATTAATTAACGAATGGAAACAGTGTAACCTTGTTGGCGAGTAACTTTGATGAAAGGCTTGTTGGTACAGTGAATAGATGGCTATAGTTGGAGCGATGAGGGTGCCATGAGTTTTAATTAAATCCACTACGGTGGCTTCTACTTTTTATCGGAACTGATCGATCGTGAAAAAAAATATAGAACCATCAAGATCGCGATGTATCAATAAAACTCCGATAAATTCCGTTTATACTGAGATAAATACTAACCTTTTATCCTAAGCAATGTTTATTTATTTATTTATTTTCATGACTCCCAACTCTGTCATTACAGGAACCCCCAATTCGACAGGTGGGGAAAAAATTATAAATGTATTCTTAAATGAAGATCTGTAGTCCTCGAGAAATCCTATTCCTTCATTTCTTTCAAACAGCCATATCATAAGGATAATTTACTTCTATTGATAAGCAAATTGAACCAAATTAATTTTGACTGTCAGTCAGTCGTCGCTTGAGCCCCCCCCCCCTGCAACAGCTGTTGTCATTCGTTTAATGAACAAATGTGTATTTACATCCTTTATTAATTTCGTTTTCATAATGTCCAGGACAATGCTTTCCTACAAAATTGTTTCAAATATCAGTCTTGATCAAAATATTTACCTACTGTATATTATTTTTCTTTTAAACTTTTATTGATTTTAAGTGAAATAATTTTTGCACGATGTTTGATGTCGTAAAAACTTTATGAGCCTTGCCATAAAACGGAATTCAGAATTTTAAAACAATCGGAGAAATCTATTCATCATTATTTCATATTTATATGTTGGCCATTCACTTCGTTATGAACAAGTGATATGTTTTAGTGTAATATTATATTCCTAGCTCGGCCCGCGCGCGCTAGCGTGTCCGTCAAACTGTCGTTTAGTACGGCGAAGTGGGAAAGTGATTCAACTGAACCGTTTGTCATTTTCGCATTACCAATTATTGGACAGTTGGACACTTGACGGAAGGCTTACTTTTCTTCGTTGTAATAAAATTATCTTATGTGTATTTATGGTCCGGTCATTTGTATTTTGTTGTCGGTATTTACTATTTATATTTTCTGTTATTATGCCGTGGTTCTCGTCTTGAGCTTTATAAGAACGGAAGATTTAAAATTAGCAGTTGTAATTCCCTCTACCAATAAATTATAACATAATATTATTTTCGTTAAGATACACAAAGTATTATAAGAAAAGTTCCACATCGGACACCCAACCATTGAAAAGTTTTATTATAAAACAGCGAAAATAAATGCCCTAAAGTAATTTTCAAGCTCAGCTGAGTGGTTTAATTTTAGAATACTTTGCTGATGTGTAAGAAGATCCGTGCTTCTATTATTATTTTTATATCTACGTCGAAAATAAAAATCAGTACCTAGTTGAGATTTCTTTAGAATTGTTGAAACAAAATTTTATTTGTAGTATGAAGTTTATATCAGCGTTACTCCTAGCGACTAGCGTCCCAACTCCCACTTCCGCTATATCTTCTCAAATGATATATTTCGAGTGGCGGTCTCTTTGTTCTCGTAGATTTATGCTGCTGGTGAAGCAAAAATGCCCCTAAACTTGGTCACGCGATGTGAAGTAAAGTATCTGAGTAGTAAGATTTTGCACGAAAATAACTTTGTTATAACTCCGTGGCTTATATTTTGGCGTCAAATCTAGCTGCCGGATGTTTCCAGATATCATCATTTTATTACTGTGGGTATATTTAAAAATTATAGTTACAATTATCCGTCTTTTGCGCGAACTACTTTAACGTCTGTTACAAGTTTGATTAGCGTAGTACTTATCAAATCAAAATCTTGGGAAAGAAAACTATCAATTTATAAAATTATCGTAAAATATCATACAATCTATCATAATGTCTGAGATAACGTCACCTTAAATAACAAAAGAAGCTGCCAAAAATAGGAAAGGAAAAAGTAATTTGCACAAGTTAAATGAATGCTCTATTTATAAAATTAACTAATGTTTGTTGCATGAATCCAATGCCAGTCAACTTCTTAACAACAAGACAACTACAACAACAGCAAGAACTATGAAACAAAGAAGCAGCCGAGCGCAGGATCTATCCAGTCAATAAAATAAAGAACTGAAACCGGCAGACTCCGCGGAGTCGAGAACAGTTAGCTGAAATCAAATCTGGAACTACATTAAAACTTTTACGGCGGTGAATCGATCTGATCAATTCTAAATAAAACAATCGGCGTACGAAGCTTTAATTAAAACTCGTAACCTAAAACCCCCGAGTTCTGAAGTCATAGTTTACTCGTCCCTGAAGATTTTAAATGCACTGTTAAACAATATCATTGTTTCGTTTGAGTATAAACTTTGCACGGGGTATTGTGGCCGAGGCCCGCGTGCTCGTATATCGGACAGTTATTGTATCAGGCATGCTGGATATTTTTCAGCATATTAGTTAATAGCCTTAAGGGTAGCATTACATCTCCATAGCCAAAAAGGAAAACAATTCCCTAAAATGAATAATGGTGGTAGAAGAACTTTCGACGTCTTGTACGAGACATAGTACAGCTCATAGGATACACTGTAGACTGTAGAGCGTTACCACCAACCCGAGATAAAAAAAACTAGATTTTTTTTTCATTAAAACATTGTCTTTTATAGATACTCCTTCATAGTTCGGTGATATTTTAAATACTATAGAGGTACTCACTATTCTTATATTGTGTATTAATTAGCTTAAAATCATACAGAGCAGTAATTCGAGTATAGCAATCAAATCAAATCAAAATAGTTCATTCATTTCATTCAGTCATTTATAATATTCGTATTCTAGTTACCATAGAAAGGTGATGTGTGATAGAGCAAAATATTATCCATGCATTCATATTATTTTTGCAATACAATTTAACTCTAGAAGCCCAATCTACGTAAATAAGACGTACACCGCGGCGAAATAGCTCTGTCTCTTTCACGTTTACCATCGGATCGCTTCGAACTCCCGAACCAACTCAGTAGCCGTCAAGACCTCGCAGGACACGGTTGCGTCATCTCGGTAAGTTCCGCCATTTTGTTGCAATGAAGACGTTGCACGTCATTTCGACGTATAATTAGGCTTTGCGTAACTATTGTAATTGTTTCCAATTTCTTATTGTTGTGATGTATTTGAGTTTATTGTTTTCTTTAGGCATATTACTCATAGTATACTATTTATTTTAGGTTGAATACAAGATGGCGTCCCGCCAACATCTACACGATGACGAAATAGCTTCAATATTAGAAAATGATGACGATTATTCTCCGCTGGATTCGGACTCCGAGCAAGAAGATTGTTTGATTGAAGATGATGTCATGAGTGATAACGAAGACGCGATGGTCGACTTCATTGAGGATACAAGCCCTACAAGTAGACAAGACGACCCTGAAGACCATGCTGCTTCTCCGGAATCGCCTAATCTCGGGGTAGCTTCATCGACTTCACACAGAATTATTGTATTGCCTCAGCGGTCAATACGTGGAAAAAATAACCATGTATGGTCAACTACAAAGGGACGTACGACGGGAAGGACTTCTGCTATCAATATTATACGTACAAATAGAGGACCAACGCGAATGTGTCGCAATGTTGTTGACCCTTTGCTATGTTTTCAACTTTTTATAAAAGACGAAATAGTTGATGAAATAGTCAAGTGGACAAACGTGGAGATGATAATAAAACGACAAAATTTGAAAGAAATTTCTGCAAGCTACAGGGATACAAATGCAATGGAGGTCTGGTCGTTAATTGGAATACTCACTCTGACTGCTGTTATGAAAGATAACCACCTCTCAACTGATGAGTTGTTTGACGCTTCATTCTCTGGCACCCGGTATGTATCGGTAATGAGCCGTGAGAGATTTGAATTTCTTCTTAGAAGTTTGAGAATGGACGATAAATCACTGCGGCCAACTCTTCGTAGTAATGATGCTTTTGTACCGGTGAGAAAAATATGGGAGATTTTTATCAATCAATGCAGATTGAACTACGTACCTGGCAGTAACTTGACTGTAGATGAGCAATTGTTAGGTTTCCGCGGCCGTTGTCCATTCCGCATGTACATACCCAATAAACCCAATAAATATGGGATAAAATTCCCCATGATGTGTGACGCTTCAACAAAGTACATGATAGATGCCATACCTTACCTTGGTAAAAGTACGCAGACAAATGGTCTACCATTAGGCGAGTTTTTCGTCAAAGAGTTGACTAAAACAGTACACGGAACAAACAGAAATGTTACTTGTGACAACTGGTTTACGTCGGTCCCATTAGCTAAAAACATGCTCCAGACTCCATACAACCTAACAATAGTAGGAACCATCAGATCAAATAAAAGAGAAATACCAGAAGAGATAAAAAATACTCGTTCAAGGCCGGTAGGATCTTCAATGTATTGCTTCGATGGCCCTTTGACATTGGTCTCCTATAAACCAAAGCCGTCAAAAATGGTATTTTTATTATCGTCATGTGATGAAAATGCCGTAATAAATGAAAGTAACGGAAAACCAGATATGATATTGTTTTATAACCAAACGAAAGGTGGCGTTGATTCCTTCGATCAGATGTGTAGTTACATGTCCAGTAACAGGAAGACAAATAGATGGCCAATGGCGGTATTTTACGGAATGTTAAATATGGCTTTTGTGAACTCCTATATCATATACTGTCATAATAAGCTAACTAAAAAGGAAAAACCAATGAGCCGCAAAAATTTTATGAAAAAATTAAGCACGGACTTGACTGCACCTTGGATGCAAAAACGACTGGAGGCGCCCACTTTGAAGAGGACTCTACGTGACAATATCACAAATGTTTTAAAAAATGTGGTACCAGCATCTCCAGAAACTAGTCATGATGAGCCAGAACTAAAGAAACGACGCTATTGCGGATTTTGTTCATATAAGAAAAGGCGGATGACCAAAGCGCAGTGTTGCAAATGCAAAAAGGCCATATGCGGAGAACACAATATTGATATTTGTCAAGACTGTCTATGAAGGCTGTTTTTTTCTATGAGACTGATAAAGTATTATTACTAATTGATTAAATTTTTGAAAAAAGTTTAAAACTAGTTGATTTTTTGTAAGAAATCATAATTATAAGAAAAAGAAACAATGTTTAAGTTTTTGTTAATTTATTTGCTATGATTCTATAAAAGTACAATTATTGTGTTAATAAAGAGGATATTATCCTAAAAAGCATTTTATTTATTAATAAAAACTGTATTTTTAAAAACTAATCCCTTCAAAGAGATCATAACTAAAAAAAAATAGAAAATAGAGCGATTTTATTTTTACACGTCATTATTACGTATGATTGGGCTTTATAGCCAGTGAAATATGATTGGGCTTCTAGGGTTAAAAAGTAAGAAACAAATAACAAGTTATATGAAATAAAATGATTTCATTGTTTTAATGGTCAAATAAAGTGGGACGTGTTCCGATCGCAGCTGACCTACATACATCTACATCCCATCCCCCGCTACGCGCAGAGAAGTCGGCACGGCGGCGCTCGGAACGCTGTGAAGACCAAATTAAACACTAAACCGCTGAATTTGCATGAGCAACACTGACGGAGTGAACTTGATCCCGTTACCTGGCTATCATATCGGCGGCGCTGTTTGCTCCCCGGAGATATCCGACTTGTATAGAAACTACCTTCTGTTTATTGTGTTATTGAATCCATTCCAGTTGGGAGATATTTGTTTGTTTAAAACGTTGAGTTTAGGCTTAATTCTTAATGAAATTAAGTAATAACATAACAACAAGGGAACATATGAGCCACTGGATGTTCACATCCGTCCATCCACGTCAGAAGAACCAGAAGATCCATAGTTACATTACACTCTAGTTCTCCAACGCTGCAACCACATATTAAACATTTCACGACTGACTAAGAGAATGGACCTACCACCACCAGTTAGACTGCCGAGTGAAATATCCTGCCACCATGCATACAAACCTAACGCATAACGCCTAAGGTAACGGAGAAAGTTTGATTTTACTGATAATAAATTTTTATTCCCCGGGCTTATATGAAAATCGATTTTAAAGGAGAACTCCAAAAATATTCTGCGATAAAACAATAATGAGCGTTCGTAAGAATATGTAAATAACTTGTAACTAAGTACGAGCTTTAAATTTTATTTAAAAACTTACGTTGAAAATTCCCTCATTTACATGTATATGGAATGTAAAACTTGTAGTTGCCGCTACTTCCTTGAACGTATCGTCGATAGAAGCATGAATGTGCTCAATTCTCGAGGTAGCTACCAACTAATTCTACTTTCCACCGTACAATAGTTTGCCAATTGCATTCGAATAAAGATGTTTCGCAAACATCCATTCAGTCAGGAGAAACGATTTAAAGTTATCGTCAGTGGCACGGATCCTCGGAGAAATATTGCCGGAGCTGATACCGGCGCAGCTACAGTCGGCGCTAGCTGCTGGCTTTCACTTTAAACTTGCTATTTTAAACACTTTCTGAAGAAATAAATATTTCACTGCAATCTCGGATAACAAATGTTAAAAGTAATGAGCAATAAATCTTTTCGCTTAATTCTTTGTTAAGTTATTCATTATAACTACCAGGTTTCAGACTCGACAATTTAATATGATTAAATAATTTCAACGAAAATTTCCGTGCCTGATTTTCCAATATTAAAACAAAAATGTATTTATTTTGATCAAGTTTTCCGGATGGTTTTTGTGAGCTGTTTCGAGAAAATTCATTACTAGGGTTTAAGTTTAAACAAAAGCCGTGTTTTACCGAATTCCGTGCGGGGAGGGTTTATTGAACATGGAGTGGGGATCTGTCGAGAACGTAGTAGAACCTCAGGAATACTAAGAATTTATCATAAATACTTATAGTATCCAATCATAATGTGATACTGCTTGCCTATTATTTTTCTCAAACTGTAAGCCTAGATAGAACAGGTAATCAAAAACGGTTTTAAGCCGTTGATTTGCCTCCACGTCGGCGCGGCACTATGCAGTCTCTTACATACTAATCCGTCGAAAAAGGGTGATTTGGGATAAGCTTTGATAAATTATACGCGGATCGGAGGTCTGAAAACGTGACGCTTCGGGGCCATTTTACCGAGAACATGTTTTAGTGTTATGTTCGCTCCACGAAACGATCCTTCTCATCACACTCTAGTACATTATTGTTATAATATTATTAAAGTTTTAGATGTGCGTTCCCATCGGTAGGTATGATGAATGATAGATCATGTAGAATTGTAGATCATGAGTTAGCAGACACAGAATTAACAAAAACACTGTGATCCAAACTATGGATCACAGGTTTGGTTCGTTATAATAAAAGCCTTAAATTCTATCTTGAGGTATAAAAACAAAACTAAATTTTGTTTTTGTATAAGGGCAGAAGGGCAGACAAAAATTTGTGACACTGTTAGAACCGGCTCGATACTAATCTAACATGTCTATTGACAAGGGTTAAGCCGTGAGCTGTGACACATTTCACAGGAATGTAAATCTTAGGAGTTTATCGTCAACATGTTTATCACTTGCAGTAGCCATGTCTGTTTTGTAGAATGGTATTAATTCGTAAAATTAATCCACAATTTATTTTTGTTAAATATAACGTCCTATACACAGAACATCTAATAATTAGTATTATTAGATGTTCCGTGGTCCTATAATCTTAGAAGTTCTAAATGCATTCCAGTAATACTTGCCGGTGCAAAAATAACAACTATAAGGCGAATGCGTATTCAGTATACTCGTAAACAAATAGTCACACAGGTGGTGGCTACTTATAAAGTGGAAGCCGCCGACGAGTATCGGAGGTGAGCGGTCGGTGGTGGTTCCGGGATTAGCTCCTGGAAACTTTCGCTCTTGTCCAGTTGTTGCATCGCGGAATCTTAATTTAAAACTAATTCCGAAACATAGTTCTCTACTACCGCAACCATACCCGCAAGTTTTGTTCACAATTCACTAGCTATTAAGTTTCTATTGGAATGACTGTTGTAAAAATTAGAGGTGTTTGGAGATATATTAGTATATTTGCTTCACTGAAATCGCTTGCCGAATTGAAAGCTTTGGGTGATATTTAGATTTACTACAGTGTCACTGCATCGTAATTGGATAAGCCATTTCTAATATCAGCCATAAATAACATTTTCCTGTAATCTGTGTAATTACATTTAGATTGTTTGTCTATGCGTTGTTTCCGCTGAAATTTGCCAATTCGAGTAGAGTAGAATTACATTGTTATTGTTATTTTAATAGTGTAATTATACACTGCTGAATAAGCTACCGGTAACATTTGCGAATTTGTATTGGATTCATCAACCCCGAAAAATATGTTGTCCACAGGGAATCGTATTTACATTTTTTTGTTTGTATATTATACTAAAATTATGAAGTGATACCAAGTGAACACAACAGTAAGCAAAATTGGGATATTGGGATAGTTCCGTCCATTTTATATATGTAGCTTATTTGAGTTTTGTTTGACAGTATCTTCAGCAAGCGACCCGTATATCTCTCAAACGGGAGGAATGTTAACCAATAGTTAGCAGTTGTGGTTTGTTTGCTGGCGTGCATTATGCAGGGCAGTTCTGTTGAGTGGACCGACCGTTGCTGCTGCCTCACTGTTTGCCGCCAGAATGTTCCGAACATCTCTGTACAATTACATCGGATTGTCGAAAGCCTCTCAGCCACTCTTGATTGTGTGTGACGTTATCTCCGGTTTGCTTTATTTTTGTTGATTATTTCCTGTTTGGAGACTTGATTGGTCTTCATTTGTTTTGTTGTGTACTGTATGAATGCGTGCTTTATAATTGGATGGATCACTGTTTGATAAACCAAATATAAAACGACAGCCTTTATTTAAAAACATAATTATACGACTTAGTAATAACGTATTCCTCTCATCTGAATCTCCCAACTTAATACCACCTCGCTTCATCATTTAAGACTACATCACTACATTAGAAAGAAAGAAAGAAAGAAGAAAAAAAGAAATGTTTATTTCACCTTAAATTCTAAAAATTAAAAAAATGAGAGGTGTCAAAGGATACCCGGATGGAACGAAGTTCCTTTCGATTTAAGTATTGTTTTGTTGTACAGCGCCATTGTAGAAACTTGGAATGTCAAATATGATTTGAATTCAAATAATAAAGAACACTTTGTAAATAGAACATAATATATCATTTTAACATTGAAGTACTATTACTAGCATATAGAACAGACACCCCGAACACCATGTATGTCCCAATGCATTGGCGCCACGTGGCTTCAATCGTCAATGAATTCGTTCGATTTTGAAAGGAGAACGGAGGCTCAATTTTGAAATTCGAACCTCCCGGGCGGGACACACATTTTGTTCCAGATGTCTGTTCTATGTCATTATACTTCAATGCATTTTAACAAATAATAATAGATGTCGCTACAAAAATGTACTCTGAATCACGCTGTTGAGATTCTTTGCAAAACATATAAGTAATCGACCTAATGACATGAATGTCGGTTCGGTTCGGGTTTATTCAGCCATCTCTGTAAAACTTTCTGAATCACGCAAGCGTGATTCAGAAAGTTGTACAGTACAGCGCCATCTCTGTAAAACTGACTGAATCACTTCAAAAAGAGGTATGGTCATTCTTAAAATCAAAAAGTGTCGAAATTTTCCGTCTAGCCCTCATTCACAACGCGCGATAAGGAACTTCGTTCCAACAAGTAAACAATATAATAAACAATATAAAACTTAAATGTAAGGTGAAAAGGGGTCACTCTCAGCATTATGGTCGCGGAAAAACCACGGCCGCCGCCGCGCCGGTTTTCAGAGTGACCCTCAAATTGTGCAGTTGGGATGATTGAGGGCAATACATATTACAAAACAATATCCGACTCACAATCAAAAATCTGATACAATAAAAATTTATATTTATCTTTATACAACTTAATTTAAAGAAATGAACTCGATTGTCATAATCAATACCACGAATACACGAACTATTCCACATAATATGCGGGTGTGTGCCTGCGTCTCTCTTTGTGTGTGTTGTGTGTATGTGTGTGCGAGCGTGTATGTGCGTGTGTGCGTGCGTGTGAGTGTGTGTGTGTGTGTTAATAAGTATGTGTTTTTATAAAATATTGCACTTGTGTCATGCCTAAGAGTTTTCTGCCTTTTTTGGTGTTCAAAGAGATATACTAGGTTATATTACATTAGGTGCAATGGTACTCAAATATTGATACAATAAAAGGTTACCTTACGTCCATCCATCAAAATCAAATGTTTTTTATTCCACAAAAAGAAATTGATATTTTCCATATAAAATATTATGTGTGATAATTTTTCCTACGTAACTCTCATTAATAAAGTGAGTGCTATCATTAGCTACATTTATATACATTTTTATATTAAATGTTTATGGGAAAAGATTCTAATATATTCTTTCCTCCGTCGTATCTCATTGTCACAGAGCAAAAAACATGTCGACTGTGTGTTGCTCGTAATACACACAATAATTACCGAGAAATGAGGGGAGGTCGGGCAAGATTAATCGCTCCAATCGTTATTGTTAATTGCGGCCATCATGCGTTTCTCCCCGACTGCGTCCTTAGTGAGGTCCGCCATGTCAGGGCGCGCGGGCGCGCGGGCGCCACCTTACGGCCGTGTACATAACACGAGCTAGGTAAGCTCGCAGACCACTGCCGATCCACACTGACGATGCCCTCTCCCAGTTATGTGCCACTATTTGTTCTTGCCTCCTTTATTTCGGGAGAGATGACAAGTGATAACGATCTTCATTTATTTGATGAAGTCCATCCGTTGTAAGTGTTCTGCTGGACTAAATTATACCCACAAACAACAACAAAAGTGTTATTATTTCTATTAGCATTTTCTTTTTGCTGAATAAATTACAATATTTTGAGTTGCGGCCTTTCTTTATGTGCACCAGCATCATTAATTGATGACCTGGAGTTTGTGAATAAAAGGGTGCGTTTTTGAATATAGCGATACTTTTACACGGTTTAGATAAGACGCGACGACAAGCACACCTGCTAATTCGACCGTGACATGAGATTTCCGCCCACGTGTTGTGAGAATGTCAAGAAACAATAAAAACGTGACTTTATTTCGTACATTAATTAAGCTAGAAATGTTCTTGCTTTTGTCGCCAAAACGAAATTGAAACCACAATTCGGTTCCGATTTCGAGTGTGTCCTCCGTCAGCTACATCTGTTATGTTGTCTTGCAATTAGTGGCCCAGCGCGAGCGTCCCGGCCGCGCCGCGGCGTGGCGTTTACTTAACGGCGAGTTACGTAAACCGAACCTAGGGTTGGCACGTCACCAGAAACCAAATTTTATTATAACAAGAGGGCTGGCTGATTTGAACATCAAATTTATTTGCGAAAATCCGCAACTACAATGTACGGTGCTACTCGTAAGTAGAAGTTTGTAAAACCTAAAACATAGCACCTCCCCCACAAAGGAAAATACATTTGCACCAAGTCAGTCCTTGCACCAACACTCGTACAGTTAACTTACCGTGACAATGATTTGGGACGAAACTCTTGTTGCCAGTGTATGTTTCTTTTGTGGGAGGACAGAATATAATCATGGACATTTGAAGATGTCGGACGTACTATAACTATTAACAATTTTAGGCAAATCTCTGCTAGATGATTCATATGCTTGTTTATGCCTCCACTTCATTAGGATAACGTTCTAGTTCTGTGTGGCAACCCTACCGCAGCGCGCCCCACTGCACCCGAGCACGAATAATATTCCCGTTAGATTAACTGCGAATAGTAATTGCGTTGCGCTCAGAATAGTAACACTGGAGACAGCTCAGCCGCTCAGCCGCTGCATCTTGCCTGGTCACCGGGTGCCTCTTGCCCGCCTTCACATCCTCCTCGTTGGCATTCTTACACAAATAATTGTGGAAGAAACTTGGATTTTATAACGATTTTCTGTTTATCTTTGTTTTGCAAAATAATTATTGACAGAAAAATGATATTTGCTATACCTACTTCGCCGAGTGAATTAATGTTTCCGCGATAATAATATTATTGAGAAAAACACCACGTAACACGTGAACTACCTTTCCACTTTTCTGCCTCAAATAAAGTGAACAAGACTAAATTATTATGAAATGAACGTTAAAGCCACCGTGAGCTGTGATTACAGGGGATGATCTTTGGCTAAACCTTTGTAAAGTAAACCGATGCTCTCTCTAAATAGCCATTACAGCATTATCAAATGACTTTATTTCGCTACAAGTTGTCACGGTCATGGCTCTCAGAGGAAAGGTGAATATTAAGGTTCTTTAAGGTTAAAGATTATTAAAATAATTTCCGTAAGCAATCAATAAACATCTATTAATCGTGGGAAATAATACCGTGGATTACGCTAAGCTGCTTTTTGTCAAAGTTAATATTTACAAAAATTTGGCAGCGTATCAGCGTGTGTAGCAGAGAAAATTAACTAATAATTATAATCTCAGAATAACATTCATGAGCATCACTGGCTTATACTTTGTTTAGACTTAGGCCTCCCGCATACACACAAATTGTTATCATCAAACTGTTTAGTCGACGGTGATGCGCATACAGTCAATTCAGTCGTTATTATTTAGTTATGTAGTTTTCCTTTTCTTTAATCTGAGTAGTTTTCTAGTTTCGTCTACTGCAAGGGTATTCTGTTTTGTAACTCGACAGTGGAATCCGCGATGAGTTTCAAAATTGAAGTAAGAGTTCAAGAGTCACTTCACTTCGCAAGTGTTTACTAGATGATTAGACAATGACATATTTATTTGTCATATTTTTTAGTCGTTTGACGTTCGAGTTCGAGACTCACTTCACTTCGCAAGTGCGTAATAGATGATTAGAGAATGACATATCAAGATCTCGGACTCGAACTTCAATTTTGAAAGTTATCGCGGATTCCGCTGTCGAGGTACAAAACAGAATAGCCTTGCTGACCAGAGGTCTTCTATAGCAATGTTTAATAAAATAGTAATCGCTTGTGTCTTTTTTTTTTACCAAAATCCTGTGTTCATCCTATCTTAAGTGCCAGATTACTTAATGGGAACTTTCATATATTACATTTTAAGTTAAGAGAGTATCCAGACACGTATGAATACTACAGAACCGTTTTAGTCTACGCCCTGTCCGCGTGAAGCTGTAAAGGCCACTAGGGCCAACAGCAACTATCCATTCGAAAAAAAAAAAATTGTCTAAGAACATACATTCTGGGTGCACACGTTCATAATTTTAACAAACTGACTAAACACGTAGTTTGCTTTAAGTTAGCCATGTGACATTTTGTCAGCATAGTTATCAGATGTGGAAACCTATTCCTAGTTCAGTGAGTAGGTTGGCTGGAGCCGTCGGCTGTGATTGCTCAATTACTCAAGCTGTGAATGTGGGATGAGACCTCGGACACGGCGTGACAGGGGACTGGGGAAAGGATTACTTGGACGACACGAATCGAAAGGAATGATTGCGAGTCTCGATACGGGACTTACCCGTCAGTGATTGTAAGCCACAAAGAAAGTTGGCTTCTCCATGTTATTTTTAACAACTATTGAACGATGTAGAATTTTAACAATTTTAATCAAAGTGATAATTTAGAATTAATATATCAGGCATAATATTTTACTGAAGCAGAATTTTCTCTGCCTCGAAACGCGAAGTTTACCATTTTTATAGTAAAATACTTAGAAATATTTTATTTAGAGAAATCTTTTTAACGCTCTTTTATTTTTTATGAACTAAATTTTACTAGGTACTTTGGTAAGAGCTATACCCATTTCAGTCATCGGAAAAAAATATTTAAATAAGTTTATATTTATATCTGTAGATAACTGTAATTGAAGAGTTCACGAGCCATCTACTTTGACAAGTTTTCATGTCCAATAACATAATTTGCTGGAAGTGCCGGCGCGGAATTGAATCAAGCTTCGGCTCGGAGTCTCCGACTCAAAGGAACAATAAAGAAAGTCACTAGCATAGTACTATTGGAAACTTTCGCAAAATCACTAAAACTTTGGATTCGATTTCGATGATTCGATCTTATAAATCGTAGAATAACTCGGATCAACAATTTCCAGTATGATATGTGATCGAGAGCTTCGCGAAATAGTGTTGGAGACACCGGCGGGCGGCGGCACGTATTTCAATTCGGGACGCGTCAAATTGAATTTGTTTACGAATGATTTAAGTCAGGATTATGGAATTGTATTCTAAAAAATGCGGCGATCAAACATTACAGATCTGAAAGACCATCACAAGGCTCACAAATATGCAGGCTTTAGAATGCTACGAGTACCTGATGCCGCAAGAGACTGCGGTCAAAGTTCTAGGCCGGCCAAATAAGTACAAAATAAATGCAAAATTAAATGTGTTAATTTTTTAGTTTCTCCTTTATGTAGACGACACCACGTCTTAATAATCAAATTGAATTTGCCAATAAAAGCAATCTGCGACGACACAATGACGGCAGTTAGGTAGGACGGAATGAGAAATTATCAATTTCTTCGAAAATAAATCCTCAAATTGAATAGAATAGGTATACAAAAGTTGAACAGCTGGATCTATATTTGAATAGGTACTTCAGATACAAAGATTACACCGCAACGAACGAGTATAGCTTATCTAATTGGCACTTAAATTGTACGAAAATCTGATACTTTTAAAATCTAAAAATAATAATTTATTGCTCTCATAACAAAGAGACAATAATCAAACTCGAATATGCTAGCTTGTACTACCCAATAATTGGAATTATGTTCGTACTTATACATTTCAGTACTACGTACCACACATCGCAAAAAGTATAGGGATGAGCAACGTACTATTTTATGTCGACACACACTGCAACACACCACCATTACAAACATTGATTTCATATTTTATTTCTCGTTATTATCTTTACCTGTCCTACTATCCAGGTCTCTGTGGACTGAGGTGTCCCTCTCAATGCGTATGGCATTAAATATTATTTTAATGTTATTTCCGAGCACCGCGCCACACTATCAGCGGCCCGTGGCGTCGGTCGCGGTGACAAAGTATAATTTCACCGTGAAGATGAAACACCGTGGCTTGCCCAACACAATTGAACAAAGTCCTCGCGGAGATAAGGACCTTAACCCTCGTCACGCCTTTGTCCCAGTCGCTGTTTTGTTTGTATTTTTACCCCTATTCTGCTTTTTCCTCATTAGGATACTGTCTTACTAACGACGAGCAAAGCGACTTGAAAAATACGAAACGGAAGTGATATCATGCTACATTTTATTTATTAAAATATTACTATTATTGTAATGACCTCGTAGCCGCTAGCAACCCTGCATGTCAAACTAAGTTTGGGTTCAATTCCCGGTCGGGGCAAACATTTATGTGACAGATCAATGTTTTTATAAGTCGTGCATTTGAATTTAATGACGATTCTGTACCATAAATGTAGCCGGTACTTACCTTAATTTTATTCGTAAGTAGATAAAAGTTTCGTTATAAACAATGATGTTGTATAAAAAGAGGGCTACAGCGAAATTTATCATGCAATATACACATAGTTATTGGTCTAGACTCCAGAGGCCTAACTTGCTATCAAACAACAAAAACTGAAACCCACATCGTAATTTATTACATGTAATAATTTATTACTTACATTGATAGGTGTTGGGGACACACCGCGCCGCCAGAGACTATGCGACTACTTGCTAAAACATTACAATATGAATTAATATTAAAGAAAATGTGTATATATTTCACGTTAACTAATACGATGTCACTCAACACTTAAAGGTACGACACTATCGCCCCAATTCAGAGTCATTAATCGCTCCTTAGTACAGAATTTGTATGGTAATTCTTTACTAAGGAGCATTTAAAGTAACCGTTAGAGACTGTGTTGGGGCGTTATACTCGTATACTGATTTAAGACAAAAGTTCATGTTTAAATTGACGTCATCTTCCTTCGATTAATAAGTTTCCATACACATTCAGTATCAGTATTTATTTACCTAAAACAAATTACTTCATATTTGACGCGTTCGCTGTAAGACAATGACGTTAAACCAGAACTTATATCGCCAGTAACTCGTAACCGCTGTAACCGTGCGACGCGGCGACGTTACTCCGGATGCCCGGACGGAATGAAAACCTCGTCCCCATACAATTACTGTCGCAGCGCGAGATTGAGTTTCGTTCAATTTGTTGTTCAACAAATTTAGCTAACAATGTTTTCACAAAGCGAATTATTAATTCCCCAAAACGAAACTAATTATATTTTTCGTGGGTTATTCAGTTATTCATTTCTTTTGTAAAGGTGCAGGCGGCTGAAGTTAAAGCAAATGGTTGACAGAGAAACTTTTATCTCTGTAATTTTCATCAATGCTATCAATTATAAAAGATTGTTCGGTAGTTTTTTTTTCATTCTGGCAACACATTCGCAATTAATATTTTGTTATGCATCGATTTGGGTTCTACCCTCCTATTTTCGTTTGTATTGCGCAAGCGCCGCCGATCGGGTTAGTTGAGTTCGATTCGCTGTTCGGTTAGCGACAGAGTGCAGTTACTGTTGAGTATATAATTTGGTGCATCGCTGCAATTCGTTTTGTTCGTCATCTTTTCAGTAATTCGGCCCCAAGATCTTTCTATAATACTATACGGGTTACTGAGTGAAGTTCAGGTCAAACTGGTGCAAAGCAGGACAACAGTCAAAACCATCTCGGCACCGAGGTATCGTCCGACGCCACGCGACGGAAAAGGTTCGTGGATTCCCTTTTTGGTGTGTACGTTTATTGATTGTACAGTATAGCCCAGAAAGGGACACATAAATCCCTATATTATATTTATTCAAAAGATACAGTCCAAGTTCGATTCGTCACCACCACCAGTTTAGGAAACCGGGTTCAAAACCATTAATACTCGGTTCCCGAGTATTCCGAATCCGGGTAAATGACAATCACCAACATAGATCGAAAAGTGATTTCTCGCTAAGAACACCATGTTCTCGTGTTCAACGCACATTAACTTTCATTACAGAAGTCGGGTTACAAGTAAATTGTTAATAATTTTGTTTTTAAATCAATGACATTTTTCTGATGAAAATGCAACCAACGCTGCGTCTTTCCATTGTATACAACGCCAGAACGCAGCCATAGGAAACTGCTCGCGTATATATTGTAATGCTGTTTTTAAATCTGTTATTACAATGCATACACGAATTTTGCGTACTGATCGTGTATAGTTTGTATCGTAGATGCTCGCGTCTTCATTCCAGACTATACAACACCACTTACTTACACTTGACAAGAGTGTTAAAAGTCTAGTTTTATTGATTTAGTAAAATGTGGAATTATGTATATTTAAACTTTATTGGGTAGGATGAAATACATAACAATGACTTATAATCATAATTATTTTATTAAAAAAAGTAGTTTTCAACGAGCAATAATAATATTATGCGAGACGTTAAATCCTATACTCAAAATATCTAAGATGCCATTAATGATAGCTGCCATTTATTACTATGAACCAACCTTGTACGATGTTTTTGAACGAAATGAAAATTAAATAATCATTTAATTGACATGAATAGTTGGATACTTACGGACAAAGGATTTTGCCAAAATTTATTAAAAATCCCTACTCGTTTTCACTGGCGTTGATTGTACCTAAATCAAATTTAACGTTATAATGTAGTAAAAATCCCATCACATCATAATTTATGCAAAATTGAATAAAAAAATAAGGCGTTGAATAAAAAAACAAATCAATGTTATATGAAGATGCCTAATCCTACACTGAAGTTAAACCCCTCGGTTAAATGTGTCGGCTTAACACCGCTTATAAAACCAATCATAATCGATACATTAGGTACTGTAATCGAAACTTTAAAATAAAAATGAATTTATTTTATTTCTTTCTTTGTGTTTAATAATTAAACAATTTAATTTCGAATTAGAAAAAAAATTAAGACATCAAATAAACACAATCCAATAGCAAAACTAAAAATTTTCATTTATTAAAACAAATACAGTCAAAGAACATCAGGTGATAACTTTTGCGCCACCCTATAGATTAAGTATTTCACCATATATGTATGTATATAAGAATTAATTCATTGTACTTACATTTTATTCCTGACGCTCATAATGATATTAAGAAAATAAGTGGGTGGGCTCATTCTATCATCATACCTAGCAGTGAGTTTTTTAAGAAATGAAATAGAAAGAGAGGTCAATAAATCAAAATGCTCGTGTAGTTTTGGCGCGCTTATTCCGATACATACACGATTAGTACGTATGCGTAATGGCACTGTACATTATGGAACGAGATAAACTTCTACGCTACTACGAAGTATACGCGAGTATTTGCGTACTGCTCGTGTATAGATTGGAAGAACTTAGTAAAAAAGTTATTTCCAATCTATACGCGGTTAGTTTCATACCCTTGCGTTCTGGCCTTGTATAGAATGGAAAGACGCACCAACGCTTTTTGTTATTAATGAAAAAATTATGAAGATGTGTTACTCTAGGGCTCTAGCAGATAAATAGAACGTGTTTTTAATTTTTTTGAATTTTTATTATAACTTTGCCTGAATACAATATGTAGTGTTTAAAAATGCGTTCAGAGCAAGTTGGGGTTTTGTGTTATTTGCATAAGCGCGACTGTCAACCTAGGCTCGGGCTCCGGGCCGTGCGGGGAGTCGCCGAGCGCTATAAATCACAAGTTGGCGAGGAGGTGGAAACTGAGCCGTACAGACAGTTTTATAAATGGTGTTGTTTACTCTCCGCTGACGTTAACTTACCCCGTCGATTTACTTGGCATACACAATTTTCTTGATCTTGTACTTAGTTACAGTCTCATCGAATGCGGTAACGAGAATACAGTGTCGTTGCATCTATACTATAATAAATTTTGAGGTTTTATATCTTTAAACTAGGCCAGGACTATAGTAAGTGAAGTATAGTGTAGTATATACCTAATGGAAATTTCATTTAAACTTATTTGCTAGTATGTTACAGTTGTGTAATTTTTCCACATAGCTAAATTGTAATACCGTAAGGGGCTAATGTGACTACAGTTTATACATTATTTCTTTTTCTTCTCTCCTTCTTAGCCAGCAATGCATCGGTGATGCATTTGATGTCGCTGATGTCCATGGGCGACGATAGCCACTTACAATTAGATGGATCGTCAACTCGTTTGTCGCTTATTTCCATAAAAAAATATGTATGCCTACACCTCACTGAATCAAAGGTCACTGACACCGTGCTGAAAGACTAAGCGAACCGAGCGATGATGTCAATCTGTGGCGGTAGTTGGACGCTTTGTTTGTGTAACGAGACCGGTCGTCGTCGGTAGCTGGCCGTCGTTCAGCTGCTCGATAATTGCACCGATTTCCTAGCTCGGTAACACGTTGTCGCCGCCGCCGCCGCCACCTAGCGCGCTGCTCTCGCTCGGTTCACATTTACATAATGCTATTTGAGGCGGAGATTCACCTTTCAGCCTCCGCCGCTATCACTCGAGAAGATTGTCCGAAGTTTTCATAAATTAACGCCTCATGTATACACTGGCCACACAATTTTTACATATTTGCATACTTAAAAGTTGGTTAAAGCCGACTGTATTACTATGATGAATTTAAAAGAAAACTTGTCACGGCTAGGATAGTAGGTAAGCAGTTAATGAGTAATAGTCGATGAACTACGCCATCTTACATTGTGCATGGCCTGACACGCACTTGACCAATTTTATTCATTTCTTCCTCAATCGGTAATCGAATCTTTTGCTAAGCAAGCAAGGTCACAGAGTCTTGCAATTTGCACAAAAATTTTATTACATCCAGTAAAAGTAAACAGTCAAAATAAGTAGATGCTCAATGGCAAATGGCCTTCCAACAGTTCCGACCGATCGAATGTAATCTGTAGCCAATAAGGTCTGCATTACGAGGACCGCGTCGCCGTCGGGTTGAAAAATGTATCGCGCCTCAAACAATTCCTATTTACGTTCCCATTAAGTTACGATGAGATTTTGTTTACAATCGGCGGACGAGCGGCTGATTGTCAAGCCTTTTGTTCAATTTGCCATTGTATTTTCTTTATCACCTCGCTCAATAAATAATATAAAAATCTCAAAAAATTCTACGGCAAATAAATTTATTTGCTAAAGTCTATTCTTTATTTGAGCTTTTGAATTATGTCGACGATTGTGTCCATTTTGTCTGTGTAAGGTGGCAAAATAAAATAAGGCTTAAATAACGTATCTAAGCTATCTTTACTTTGATGTTTTAAATTATGGTTGTTAAAGGAGATCGCTTGGACCAGCTTCATTGTTCATTACAGAAACCTCAATACCTCAAAAAAAACTAGATTATTGCCTAATTAAATATAAATGTGAATAATATAACGTTACAATTGGAATATGTTTTAAAAATCATTCGAATGAACAATTTCAACGATCGATTTTTACTACAAAAATATCGATTTTACGAAAAAGGATATTCAGTGAAGAATATAAATATTTTACTGTCAATCATCACTTTCATGATGACAATATGGTAACTATCGAACGGGCAACTATCAAATAACAAGAATAGATAAATAATTACAATCATAAAAATATTTACGAGAAATCGAACAACTCTATTTTTAGGGTTCCGAAATAAAATCGGAACCCTTATAGTTTCGTCATGTCCGTCCGTCTGCATCCGTTTGCGAAATATTTGCTTTTAAATTGCTATTATAATTTTAGTCAGAGCCAAATGTCCCCCCCTGCTGGCTAAACGGTTGTAGTTGGACAAGTGAAAAATTCTCAAAATACAAGCTCTTGCGATCTTGCGATCGAATTGCAGCTTTCTAGCACTAAGGGTCTCGGCGCTTTGCTTCGGACAGACAGACAGATGGACGGACAGACGGACAGACGGACAGACAGACGGACAGACGGACGGACGGACTTAACGAAACTATAAGAGTTCCGATTTTACTTCAGATCCCTAAAAACGTGACATATTAAATATCAATATAAGGGCTCATTTTGAAGAAAAATACTATATTTTATCTTTTAAATTTGGTTTACTTTTCCACAAAGGAACACTTCCGAAGATATCAATAGGGATATTCGTCGGTCAGTCGGAAAGGTTTTTCAATATTGTGTTATCCGGGCCATCGGAAACGGAATATTATCGTCCCAAACATCAATAAGTAAATGCAAATACGGTAAGCATCAAACGACGGGAAGGTCCACACTGGCCTCCAAGGCTCTCCCTGTGAACCCTGGCCTTGTCTCTGTCCATTTTGTTTCATTTAACAACAGAATCCTAGCTTTATAATATAATAGCATAACTGGTCTGCTCATTTATTTCTGTAAAAGAGGGATAATTATTTGACGTTGCAAAATAATATAAAAGTAAATAAATACACAAAATGAAGATTTCAACGTGTGTGGTAGTCGGTGGTAGAATGTTAAACCTATCTCAAACATTGAAGTATAATGACATAGAACAGACATCTCGAACAAAATGTGTGTCCCGAAACCGCGATGACGCGTTCTTTTTTCAAACTCTAGAAGGCGATTTACACACTTGCCATAGAGTAACTTTGTATACGACACTTGCCTCTTAATGTAAAATCTCAATGTAAAATCTTCCTGAAGACTTATTTTCTCGGAATATAAATAATAATATAAGCGTTCATAATTTTTAAGTTTATATTAAAAGATCGCAAGAAATTCCACTTCAAGAAATACCTAAAGAAATATATTTATAGCATCAAGAAATACCTAAAGAAATATATTTATAGCTTATAATATGTAAGGACGTAGCGCTGTGCGACGGCCGACGTGGGAATTCAGCTACAGCAAAGCTTCTTTTATTCAGCGTTCGTTCTATAAGTAAAATGAGGAGACGACCATAAATTTAAAAAAAATCGGGCAAGTGCGTGTCAGGCCACGTGCAATGTAGGGTTCCGAAGTAGTACGTTTATCGACTATTCTAACATAGCCGTGACAGTTTTCCTCGTAAATTTATCGTAATTATAACATATTTTAGAGATTTTTTTCCCTTGTCCAACTCCAACCTTTTAGCCGGGGGAGAGGACCTTGAGTCAAGGTTCTTGACTCTAACCAAAATTAGCACTTTAAAGCCAAATATTTCACACATGGACCCCTAAATCCAAAAAGACCCATAATATTTTTGAATATTATAATAAATTTGTATATTTATGCCAAATTACAGCTTTCTAGTGTAAGGGTCTCGGCGCTTTGCTTCGGACAGAAAGACGGACAGACAGACATGACGAAACTATAAAGGTTCCGATTTTACTTCCGAACCCTAGAAACTAAGACCAAAACCAATACTTTATTTCGTACAAAGTACAAATAATTTTATGTAACATTCGTTTTGGATATTAGAGCCTCGTATGATGATTCTCAAATTGGGAAAATTCGTAAATCTAAATTGAACGAACCTAAAATACAACAAATCTTAACTCATTCCATCAGCAACGTGGTGTCGTAATGTTCTCGTCGCTCCTGTCGACTGTCGACTCTGAAGGTCGGGGATATAATTACCGGAGCTCGGTACAAACTGTAAAGCTCGGTACACAACATTGCGAATTTTATATTAAATTCGCTATTACGTGTCGCTTTGTTTCGAATGTAGGTCGTGTCAGAGTCGGAGTGTTGAGAGTTGAGACCCGCTTGAACGGCTAGACGCTACGGGTTTCTAAAGCTGATTTTATTACGTGTGAGCTAAGTGCTGCTAGGAAATTGGTATTTAAATAGAGATTTCATGTCAAAGTCAAGGTCAAAAGTCAAAATATGTATTTTATTCATATAGGTATCACTGATACACTTATGTAGGTACATCATTTTTTCATGGACACTTTTATGCTTCATTCGAATCTATTTGGAAGAATCGGTAATTATCTGAAATTTTTCCGACGAAAGACTTTGTACATAAGGTGCAAATAAGGTTTAAGGTAAGGTTTTTGTTCATTGCTGTCACAGAAGAACGTAATTAGTTAATGAACAAGTCAACAGTTGAGGTATTTTAACAAAAATGCTTAATTCTGACAGCCTTGTTTCTCAGTTGGGAGCGAGTTGATTATAATAAAATAATTCTTAACCGATGTATAAATTGTCTGAGGCACACAATAATACACGTCATGCTAATTTAAAATACACAAACATACCCAATTATAGTCTTCTACGTTTAGGTATATTTCACAGTTCAAAAATTTTGTACAAGTTGAGTGTTAATTTAGAAAAACTTTAATGTTATTTAACATTTACCGAACACGCGCGCGCAGGAACTTGCTGCATCAGTTTAAAGTTGTGCGAACAACCGTACCGGGGGACTGCGCCGTGACTACAACTTGCGACGCCCTCAGGAAATATATCATTTTCCTATTTAAAATAAAAGCCTTCAGAAAATGTATGTAAGTAGAAAAAAAAGCAATTGTGTGGTTTTATGAAACCACGGTAGGTATAAGTGAAACTTTTTTTCGTATTGTAGACATTTAACTAAAAATTTTTGGATAAATATTCGATTTAGTGTATTAAAAGATTTAGGGTATTAAAGGCGCTCGACAGAGCAGCCGAGGCCAATATGGCCAATATTCACTTTACCCCCACTCCGCGGCCGACCGTCACGCGACATTCGACACACAGACCAAAAAGTTTGAGACGATGTAATAAAAGTTTCACTTTAAAAGTATTTGAAGTTTAAATAGCAAGTCCTCCAACATCAATAGTATAATTGTGATTTATTACGGTGCAGTCATAAGACGAGATTACTTTAAATGACAACGGCTCTCATTAAAGGCTAGCCGCCCGCAATTAGTGCGCGATGAATTTAAAATTTCCGCAGTCAAATATTAAAATTTAAAAGCAGCGAGAACTGAGGCTTCAAGCACAGTAGTGAGTTAATGTTTAAATTGTTCGATGTTAACAGGTCTGCGAGCGGGAGGATGCTACTAAATGCGTAAATCAAATTTAAACTTGTACCTCTTGCCGGGAGCAGAACAAAACCGCACGAATGTAAATTTATAGATAATAGTTCGTCTACTTACAGTACTTATACTATTACGTGAAATCATTACACCATTTGTTTTTTATTGTGTAATACAATTGCAGAAATATCTATACCATCTATAGATTTTATTTAATATCGTAAGCCGTAATATTTAATATCGTAAGGAAACAAGAAGTGGTTCGCTCGCGAGTGCGTACCATACGGACGCCGCGTATGTGAGGCGGAACCGTACGTACCTATATCTTCCAGATGGCGAGTTCACGCGTAGAGGAATTCTTGAGGAGAGCGCTGGACGAAGCGCTGCAGCTGCTGCTTTGGTCATGCTCAGCTGTGCATCAAGCGTTACGCCGAGGTACTTGGCGCGCGTGGTTCACGGTATTTCCTTGTTTTGGAGCCTCAATGTAGGGTCCCGTTACGTTTCTCTACCAAAACGGATGGCCTGTGTCTTGTCGACCTTCCCTGTGAGCCTCCACTCGTGCAGCCACATGGGGAGGGCGTCCAGGGTTTTCTGAAACTTAGACATGGCGTGCCTTGATGAGAGCGACGTTGTCAGGTATGCCGCATTATAAAGCGTATAAAGCGAGTAATAGTAGTCCTTTCACTGAGATGTCGTCGGTGTAGCACGAGTAGAGGACTGGGGTCAGGCAACTCCCTTGCGGGACACCGGCCTTTAGTAAACCCTCGGAGGATAGAGCGCCATCTACTTTTGCATTGAAGCTCCGGAAGGAAGCTAGATATCATCTTAATTGTACGCTTGGGCGCCGACGTCTGCATGATCTTGAAGAGCAGGCCGTCGTGCCAAATACGGTCGAACGCCTCCATGTCAAGGAATATTGCACATACACATTCTCGTTTGTTCAGCGCCGTGGTAATATGTTCCAGGACTCTTGACAGCTGGAGAGTGGTGCTGTGTTCCAGCCGGAATCCGAATTGTTCCAGGCGAGGCATCAGATAAGGTGCTAGCTGTCACAGCAGAAGTTTTCAAACACCTTCAACAGCGTGGGCCTTAGCTCTCGGACTTTAGTATGTTTTTCCCTTGTTTCGAGAGCATGACGACGTGCCCGGTCTTCCAGTTTATCGGGAAAGCCCCTGTGCGCAGGATGCCATTGAGTAGGCATATGATGGCTCTAACAGTTTTTTTTGGAACTTGTCTAAATGCTGTATTCGTAATCCCATCTGTCTGGAGGCTTCCTTATTTGGGGGACTTCTTCAGCTGACTCGACGCCCAATCGTCGTTGATGGCGTCTATTTGTGCTTCCCAACTCTCTCGCATTCTCCGCCAACTCAGCCTCTGCGAGCTGCGAGCCGAACTAATGAATTTATAACGACCTCCCCCTCCCGCGGTGCTAGCTCGTGATAGTCGTAGTGTCTACGTGTTGCATTAACATAATCGGTAATGATCCTCTGACCCCGATTTATTTTTAATTCCTCGTTGTTTCGCAAGTTCAATCCTAATGTTGATATTAGGTCGCCGCTTCCCTAGAGAGGTGCTCCGCCTCCTTCCTGGAGATATTGCCCCGATATATCAGGCTAAGCAAGAAAAGCATCATGCAGGGCACTATAATATCTTCAGCTTGGAGTTCATTTTTCGTATTGATAGGTGGGCGTGGGACAGAACATAGCAGACGCTAGTGAAATCCGTTTTGTTTGCTCTTACAAATATTCTCTTAAGTATCTCGTGGGAAATTTGACCTAGTGACTCAACATTTCAAGACTGTTCTTACAGTTAAAATACATCGTGATACATTTCATCATAATGGCCCTTCTCTGGTTACTGTGCTGAATCTGTGTTGAATCCGTGACTCACAGTCCTGTGCTTCTGGGAGAATTATATAATTTTCATATGTATATTTAATACTAGATTGCTGAATGGCATTACTAGAAAGTTTTAGATAACTAAATCTTTTATCTGCATCAATTTAAACGTTTCAAAATAAAGACCTAAACGGCACAAACAAAAGCAAGAAAAGCTGATACAGTAGAAGTCCGCAACCTCTGGAGTAGTTATTTTGATGAAAAGCAACATGATAGTTATGTGATGTGACTAACGAGCAGTGAGCGACGGACATTTTATTATATTTGACAATACGTGATCAGAAGTATACTACTACTGTACTAGGACAATTGTTATCCTGTTGGCTTGCTGGCCGTTGGGTTACGCAGTGAAGCATAATTCCGTATCTAACAATGCCTAAAGCGTTTTTGACGACACCATCTGTTCAGAATCATATTTCCATTTGCAAACTCGAAAAGTGACAAAAGTAAAGCTAAATTTAAGCTGAGATTGACGAGAACGAAAGAATGTCGCATACTGCAAGATTAAGAAATATATCTTTAATCTTTTTGTGTGGCCTATATCATTAGCTAGTTTCTATCCGCGACTTCGTCTGCGTGGACTTTAGAATTAGTTCCTTAAAAGTAGTGTGTCATTATTAAAAAAATAAGGACAAGAATACAAAAATTGATGATGTTGTTACTGATTAGTAACAACACCATCTAGATTCTGTGTTATGAATCACAAAACTAACGCGTAACGGACTTACCATAACGCAGAAAGTTTGATTTTACTCTCCATAAATTTTTAAAGGATTTAACTCCAAAAATAGATTATTTACAAATGTTAACAATCTTTGATGATCATTTAAAATCAATTAAACCTGATGCAATATTAATCTCATATTGAGAGCTAGGAAAAAACGTAAATTTATAATTTTTTTTTAGCTTATTTATCAAGCTTTAGGTGCGAAGAGCGCTCGAAAAGCACAGGTATGAAAACAGAATTAATTTTCAGTAAAAAATTGCTTTGTTGGGTTATTTGATTTTATACAAGATCGGTGGCTACTGAAACTTGTATTGTATGATAAAAATTATCACAATGTGCCTCACCTCAAACGTTGTATAATATGTTAGTTATTTAAAAACTATGAGTTATTGTTATAAATTGTCTTTTAATCACCTGTTTTAAGTTCGGCCATGTTTTATTTCGTATATCTATACTGTCACTGTAATGAAAAACTGACTATAAATTGTAGGTATATTTCCACATCCCTTAGGAACAGGTTTATTTAGGGATAAAAAGTAGCCTAGCCGGTAAGTTAGGTAATAGGTATCCGTGAGCCATATTTTATCCATATCCGTTCTGCCGTTTTTGCGTGGCTGAGTAAACAAACATTCAAACTTTTTTAATATTTGTAGGATGGTTTTTGCTTTTTAAAGTCTCAGATCATCCTCTCGTCATACCATTGTATTGCTAACATAACAAAAGCAATTGGAACGAAGTTCCTTATCGCGCGTTGTGAAAGGGGGCTAGACGGAAAAATACAACACTTTTTGATTCTTACGAATGACGACACTTTTTTTGAAGTGATTCAGAGAGTTTTACAGAGATAGCGCTACTAGCGTGATTCAGAAAGTTTTACAGAGATGGCGCTGTACAATTTTCTGAATCACGCTAGTACTTAAATCGAAAGGAACTTCGTTCCATCCGGGTGTCCCTTGACACCTCTCATGTTTTTTTTTTTTAAATCTCAACTCCGTTGAATAAGAGCAACTGGTTCTGATTTAGCTTGCAAGATTCGACATACTAACATAACTATGTACATAATACGAGTAATATGTCGCATTCATAGTCAAGACATTGGCAAACCAAACTAAGTAGGTAGGTATTGTTAACAAATTATTGTGGATTGATGTTGTTTAATACTTTATATTATCGTTAAATTTTCGTAATGTTAATGTTTGGTTTCTTTTCTTTGTTTCAGGTAACTATTCATTATTTTACCTGTTGCACCTGAATAGAAGTATTGGGTTGATACCAGAACTGTAAGTAATTTTATTTATAACACAAAAGCATGTACTATTTTCATACCAGTCTCGTCCGGTAACAGTTACCTGCAATGTTTCAATGC
Source organism: Thymelicus lineola (assembly GCA_963932265.1). Lineage (NCBI taxonomy): Eukaryota > Metazoa > Arthropoda > Insecta > Lepidoptera > Hesperiidae > Thymelicus > Thymelicus lineola. The sequence goes on along the minus strand of OZ010682.1, from coordinate 21,256,979 downwards.
TGTAATGGCAGCAATGTGTCTACGGATTCCTTCATGCAGTCCGTGACTCCGTGTCTTTCATGCCTTACCGAGATCATGATCAGTCCAAAACTTTGAGCACCTTTTACATTTTAAACATAAACTACATCGATAAATAAATAATTTCCTCGTTAATATTGGTAATGTGCACCATAAAACGTTGATAAATACGACGTAGTTTATAATACGTGACATCGCATATTAAGTAACGGATCTCGTGGACTCGACAACAAAATGATGAATAACGGTTATACCTTTTCGCGTCATTAAATTTCAGTGCGTCGCGTAGTGTGGTGTCGTGTCGTGTCGTGTCGTCAAACGAAAATGGTAATGATGTTTAATCACGTGATGGGGTTGCGAAATAATAATATTTTAAAGCTAAGTAACACACTTAACACGTTCATCGCCGACTATTATTTTACAAAATCATAAAAAAATGTCATTGGTTTTTATGATTATTTATAGGTTTATTTGTTCATATATAAAAGTTTTACAGTGATATTTGTTTATTTTGGCTTTATTTTAGGGTTTTTTTAAGTGCCGGTCATTATGACCCGGCGCGGCCTAAACGGAATAATTATTACATTCAGGCCGTGCCGGTCACAATGCCGGTCAGCGTACTTACGTACGCGTAATTTTCGATCGATGAGACATAGACAAACGTTATAGACACGTCTACTACGCACGGGTACCGCGCGCCTAATGGATGCTAGCGCGGGAGTACACCGTGCGTGCGGTTGTTGTTCCCGCCTCCCTTCACCCCTTTCACCTCTCCCTATGACTCAAGGCAATCACGGATTGTTTTCGTTAGTTCGCACTTGTTTTGGTCATCAAATGCACACTAAGATATTGTTTAGCAGAAAAAATAGTTTTATTGTTAAAATGGACACTTTTTTTGACTTTGAGTTTACACAAGAACAATTACATGTAATTGACAGTTTAGAGAGGTCACATTGCAGTATTGACCATGTCATAAGTGAGGGTGATGAAGTGATAAATATTCCACGTACCAGAAAACGTCGAGTTATTTTGTCGGACAGTGAAGAAGATGACCGTGATTTATCTCCAGCTTTATCCGGCCATACACCTGAATGTGAGTGGTACCAGCCACGTGGTAAGCAGCCTCGTTTAATTCCTTTTACCGAAATACCGGGACTGAAACCTTACTCACTTCGAAATCAACTATCCAATGCTACACCTGTTGATTTCTATTCCCTCTTAGTCACTGACCAGTTATTTGAAAATATAGCACATCAGACGAATATATTTGCCCAACAAAGTATCGATAAAGGTGGCATTAAAGATAAGTCGAGACTACGGCTCTGGACGTCAACCGACAAAGAAGAAATGAAACGATTTTTAGGCGTGATTATTTGGATGGGTATAGTGAAGTTACCAAAAATCGTAGACTATTGGTCTAATGATGAAATGTTGGGTCAATCTTTTGCAAAAAAGACTATGAGTCGCAACCGCTTCGAAGTTTTGCTTAGAATGCTCCACTTTTCCAACAACGAAGAAGTTCCAAAAAATGACCGGCTGGGTAAAATACGAAGATTGGTTGAAATATTGAACCAAACATTTTCAATTCATTATACTCCCGATGAATGTTTATGCGTCGATGAAAGTATGATACCATTTCGTGGGCGTATCATTTTCCGCCAATATAATAAGTCGAAAAGACATAAATATGGCATCAAGCTATTTAAATTGTGTACTACTCCTGGCTATACGACAAAGGTGGAGGTATATGGAGGAAAGACATTAGATTCACAGGATAATACTCCAACCAACGTTGTCTTGAATTTAGCACGTAACTACTTTGGAAAAGGTCATACCATGTTCGTAGATAATTGGTATACAAGCTTAGATCTAGCTGAGAAGTTAGTTCAACACGATACTCATTTAGTAGGGACCCTACGAAAAAACAGGAAGAACTTACCAAAGGACGTCATGACTGGAAATCTGAAACCGGGTGAGTTTATGGCAAAAGAAAACAAAAACGGAGTCACGGTTATGAAGTGGAAGGATAAGAGGGACGTGTGTTTGTTGTCAACCAAACATTCGATTGGTTTTACAAAAAAAAAGAACAAAAGAGGGGTTGAAACAATTAAACCGAAAATTGTGATTGATTATAATAAAGCCAAAGCAGCCGTTGACTTGTCTGACCAAATGAGTGCTTATTCGAGTCCATTGCGAAAGACGTTAAAGTGGTATAAGAAGCTCGGTATCGAATTATTACTCAATACTGCTGTAGTAAATGCAAGAGTACTATATGAAAGTACAACGAAGAAGAAGATATCTGTCGTCGATTTTAGGCGACTGTTGGCAAAGCAGTTGATTGAGGGTAGTCAAGAAAATACGGGATTGACCACACCACGACCCAGAAGACAAAAACACGAGCTTAAGAAAAAAGAAGGTGCAGCAGTATCAACAAGAAAATTTTGTCGTGATTGTTACAAATCAAATGTTGAGTTGCATGGAAGAAATGTGGCCAAGAACAAAACAAAGAAGGTTTCTTGGTTTTGCACTATTTGTCCCGGCAATCCCCATTTATGTCGTCAATGTTTTGACAAATGCCACTAAAATGTTTGAATATCCATTTAGAGTTGAATTAATCTTTAGTTTGATTGTTGTTCGTATGACGATTTGTAATTGTGGTTTGATAAAAAACGTTCCTAATATTTTTTGTTCTATTGTCTTTGATTTGATAAAAACATGCCTAAAATTAATAATATTCTATTGTCTTTTCATTTTTATGCATAAATGCAACTTATAACAGAAATAAAAATATATGATTCGTAATCCTATGTTTTTTCCTTAACTTTTTTCTCTAAGTCCTAAAAACAGGTATGCCATCAAAAAATCAAAAAACCAAGTAGTTACAGGTGTTCATTGGGGCCGCGCCGGTCACATTGTATGGTTGAATACACAGCTTTTGCATTCTGCGGCGCGAACGGGCTTCGCAAAGGTAGGTCTGGCGTGCCGGTCATTTTGACCCCCCATGGCCCAAATGGCTAGATCAAGTGCCGGTCATTTTGACCACCATGGCGATGAACGTGTTAACTGGAAATGTGGGATTAGGATTTTATATTAAGCCCTTGGGACCTAACTAAACGAACATAAACTTGGAACGAGTAGGAACTATCTTATAAAATGGTACTTTACAAAACAGAAAGGGCATAATAATACCTAAGTATATGAAATTAGGAATCTGATAAGCTAAAATGAAACTTGAAAATATCTAAAACTATCAAGTCTCTGAAGGCTCCCGAACTTGTGAACGCATTATGGAGGCCATACACGATCAAGTAAACCATTACTTGTCAAGTTTTGCAGCGGACTTGACTCGGCATCATGAGTGTTACTGTGATGTGTCCATGCCACCCGCGACACATGTATAAACCTAATGCGGGAGTAAGTGTGTATTATTATAGTGTATAAATCGCGACCCATACGGCAATACCATCAGACGTCGGCACACGCGAAGCGCCGGCTAACCAACTAGGGTTGTCATAGGCACGTCAAAACAAAGCAATTCACTCCATTTTCAAGGATAATTTAATAACAAAATACGTCAATAATGTTAAAATAGCTCTATTATTATAAAATAATAGCAATTCTAAAAAGGTAAACTATTTTGCGAAATAAAATGTAGTTTTAATAATTGAAACATAATTAAAGGTATCAAAGGATTTATAAATAATTTTAAGCAATGTGTAGTTTTAGTAAAGTCTTATTATCTGACTTATATAAAGATATACATTATTCCGTATTACTATAAGAATACACATCGTTGAAGGTTTCAAACAAGAAAGCATTGAACAATATGCGACAATATACAACAACCTATCTGACTGTCTGGCATTGCCTTGCTGAACTGCCTTACAAACTTAGTCTTCAGCCAATGATATTATACGTATAAAAAGAGGTTATTTAATATCATTGTCTGCAGCATTCGTCCAGTTTCATAGAAACTTAAAATCCATAAAAAGAAGAAAACTATTGTACACTCCGCAACAGCCCAAAACAAGTATAATGGCAATATTTTTCATACTTAAATTAACAATCAAACATTTTTTATAAAATGGACAACCCTACATGTATTATAACAACGTTCTGATGTCAATCCGCCCTCCGGCTTACAACACCACAACAACGCATATTATGGCGGCCGCTGTAAACACAAATTGAAAAGTCGAAAATAGAATTTAAAATTTATGGTCACAGATTTGATAAAGGCGTAGCTTGCCATGCAATGTTGACGTCATTCGGCGGTAACTCGAGTGGTTTGCATGGCCGTAATTGACGAAGGGAATACAAAAATAAACATTGCTATGACGTCAGTTGATGAGTCCTTTGCGCGGTTTAATAAAGCTGTTCCTCCTACTTTAGGCGACTTTAAATATTATGTTTCAATCGGCATTAGCACTTTTCACATGCTATACATATATTTTTGACGAGGCCGTAGTCTCGTCTGTTGTCCAGTAGAGAGCACCATCAGCTACTCAAATTGGTGCGGACATAAAGATGAAAGCCCCCCTAAATGATTTTCTTACCCTTGAAAAGTTCCTGCCATCTCTTCCATCACAGATCTGCTGGATGAAATTTTACTTTAGACACAAGACATTTATACTGTAATAAAAGTCTCTTGAAGTAGGTAAGCGTCTTTTTCCGGTGTAAGTATTTAAACAGGTACTCTCAGTGTGCTATTAAAATATAATATTATCGTCATTCCGCGCTGTCGGGCTTGAGTTTCCTCGAGTTTTCCAAATTAAATTTACAGACTTGAAAGGTGCAAGTTTACAGACTTTACATGCCACGCCGGATACATTACCGAAAACTCTCAGCTGTGCAGGGTCCCAAGTAATGTATTAATGTTCCTTAACATAACTTCTTAAAAGTTGGTGCAGAATATATTTAGAGCCACGTGAGCGAGACGGTAATTAATGTATCGATATTATTTAATACAAATGCTCGCTTCCCTATTAAACCACAATGGAAAAAAGTAATCTACAGCATATATTGTATAATTAAAGGTTATTCAATAAGTTAAAAAAATAAGTGGCGTGGTGACCGCGTTAAATAATGTGAAGGCATGCAAGCTGCACTTTGCGCAGCGGTGGCACGCTATGTCGTCAACGACGGAAATTCCCTCATAACAAAATATCAAATACTTTTCGTTCGGATGAAAATTCTCGCGATAGTCGATCAAGCTCCTGCCCCAGATACCAACTGTGTAACCGTGAATGACGCAATTAAAGTAAAAAAATCGATGATGTGAGAAAAGGCAGCTTATTCTTTTGTGTTTAATTAACTAGCGAACCCGCCCTCGCTTTGTTTCGGGAGAAATAGTCCTTGTCCTTTAGTGTCCTTAAGTAATGTTTTTTAGCTCATCGAAAACTATCGCGGTCAGGTTAGATTCAGTAATCTTACATTGTGCGTGGCCTGATATGCACTTGGCCGGTTTTTGTCGTAATAATGTAGCAATGTTACAAGGTACAGCGTACACAAAATGTCTTAAAGTGCTTAATGCCAGAGTTCCAGTAACATGACAGGAACATGAATCATAGGTTCCCTACAACGTACCGATAAGTATTATCCCGTCTTTATAACTTGTTGTGAGAGCCCCTTGAATTTGCATAATTACTTGGAAGTTTAAACTTAATAACTATAACACCGTTAGGGGTACTGCTTAGCCTAAACTACTAAGCCGGCTAGAATTTGAATTATCTTCTGTGTTGATTTTAAGTTCTTCGGTATCTAACATATACAGGCCAAAACATAATATGAGAAATAGCAAAAAGTGATCAATGAAGTCTCGGGGCTGATTTTGATGAAAACCAAAATTGCATCATTACATTTTAAAAAAATCAATATTCCAAAAACTTAATAACAATCACGTCATATTGAAAATGAAAATGCAAAATGAAAAATATTTTTATTGATTCATAAATTACATTAACTTACATTACTGTTAAATTACATTTAATAAAGCAAGATAAAAGTGACAAGGGTGTATGTGTTAGTGTAAAGTATGTGTGTGTGTGTGTGTGTGTGACATATTAAATTTAGCATTTGAAATGTTCTAAGTGAAACAGATTATTTAAAACCTAATTGTTTAATTTGTAACTTTGAAAATAGCTGCAAGTAAGAAGTGTATAAACGATGAGTCGTTCGATATCGGGCAGTACACGGCTCTTGGCAGCTTGACAACATTAGTGGGTCGTCCATAGGCATGGCACATTTCGCGCATCACTGGTTATATCACTCGCTATAAAATTTTCGCGTGGCGCGCGAGTGACATGGAACGGAACGCCCTGCTACATATCGCGAGCATGATTTAATGTCAAGCTTAATATCACTGTTACTTGACGCGTGATAAATCACACCACCGTTACATGTCGCAGTGATAGTGATTCAGTTATTCAGGGGGTGTTGCCAGAGGTGACGGTGAAAAAAAGGTCGTCGGACGCTCTGCAGGTATGAGAGTATATAGCGTCAGACGACCTTTTTTTGTTTTTTTTCGCCGTCACCTCTGGCAACACTTTGAATGAGTGAATCAAGTGACTAGTCATTATCAAAGCGACATGTAATTGCCGCTAATAAATATAGCGGTTGCGCACAGCGAGCTCATCACAACTGTGCTCATAAATGCAAATACATGATACCGTCTCATCTTTTCTAATCTGTTAAATACCCAGCGAAGAAGTATCCAATTCTTTACAATGATGATCAATAAAAAGGTTGCCATTAATAAAAGATATGCATTAAGTAAGGTTGGCATAAATCAAACAATGGGGCCAACATCCATTCGTACTTAAAGGTATTGTCATCGATTAGCCAGCAAGTTTGTATATTGTTTGTTCTATTAATTCCAGTGAAATCACGTTTCCACGGGGCGAGGGCGAGGGCGAGGGTTCGGATGCTAGTTTCCTGCGGTCGGCAATTGTTTCGTCCATTTGACAAGTTGTAACACTGTTCCGCGAGTTGTGACTGTTAAGGTCGTAGCTGACTTATACGACACCGCTCCCACCCAACCAAAGTATGAGAATTCAAATATAAACTTAAAATCGTGCTCTGTAGGTACAACTATTGAGTGGCAAGGTTGCGGTTAGCTTGCTTCCCGCGCGCGGCCTGCTAATTTTTGTTGTTACTCTAAAGTGCACCTACAGAGCACGATTTTAAGTTTATATTTGAATTCTCATACTTCGGTTGGATGGGAGCGGTGTCGTATAAGTCAGCTACGACCTTTACCGACCGTCATAAAGTTGATCGTTAATTTAACTTTTGCTTGATGCTTTGTTGATAAATGGAAGTGCTAGCGGTAACTAAGCGGTACTGGACGTTTTTATGCAAAATTTTAAGTAATAACGGTACTAGGTTTCGGATCTTGTTTCGGGCGTCGTAAATAACGTTTCAGGGCTTAAAAATGGACCAAATAATTTATTTTGTCTTTGTTCCAGAGCTAAATAAAAGATTCTCCGTCGAGAAAAAAGTACAAAGCCCAGAATTAAAACGAGTTCTTTCTAAGGAAGCTTTTCATACGTTACAAATACTCGAATAATACACAAATTCACCTGTCTCATAACAATCAACACATACATAGAACCACTACTGACTGAACTACGGGAACGTCGTGCTTAGTAAAAATGTTTGAATAAATTCTATTTGGTTGACTGTTAAGCGCGTCACATACGGCGAAGATACGATAATATTTTATGTTAAGATGCCTTGCTATAAAATATTATAGTATCTTAAGGTATCGCACACGGCTAAGATACGATAATATTTATATCCGCTCGAATAGCTCTGGGTCACACTGGGGTTATTTCCCCGCAATCTATATACAGGATAGTCTAATATTAATAATACGGCCTTACTATTAGATTTATTGGATAGCTCATCGGATGATGATTCTGACTTCGAATATGACTTAAAAATTTCTGCCGCACGTTGCCATTTCCGAACAATTTGGGTAGAAATTAATCATATAAAGTTTAGGAAAGACCGCGGTGAGTTTAATCTTTACGAAGACCTTTCATCGAAAATGTTTCAAATATATTTTAAAAAGTCAAAGGAAAGTTTATAGTTTCCAATAGTTTCCAATATTTTGCGTACTAATAATAAAAACAAAAACATGAGAGGTGTCAAGGGACACCTGGATGGAACGAAGTTCCTTTCGATTTAAGTATTGTATTGTTGTACAGCGCCTGTTCAGACTTAAGATATTTAGTTTGGTTAGTTGCGGATAGATGGCGTTAGTAAATTAATTCTGAATCACGCTATCAACTTATACTTGTAACATACGTAAGTTCAAGGAAACTATTAAATTTTTTGAATTCGCTATGGATACTTAGTTTCATTTACCTTATATAGTTACGCAGTTTGTACAGCGCCATCTCTGTAAAACTAACTGAACCACTTCAAAAAAAGTGTCGTCATTCGCAAAATCAAAAAGTGTCGAAATTTTCCGTCTGGCCCCCTTTCACAACGCGCGATAAGGAACTTCGTTCTAACAACAAAAACAGAGAGAATAGGTTTTTTTTATGGAAATATCCGGCAAACGAGCTGACGATCCACCTGATGGTAAGTGGCTATCGTCGCCCATGGGCATCAGCAACACCAAAGGCATCACTGATGCGTTGCCGGCCAGGAAAGAAAGAAGAAAAAGAAAGAAAGAACTGGCTCTCAAGCCCCCAGCCGGAACACGACGAGTCGTTTGGCGGCTGACTCATGCTGGTGGTAGCTATCCAGGCGAACCCCTGGAGAAATTATAATAGTAATAATGGTATTAATAAACAATTAAAATCAATACTACCAATATAATCCCTCCGAGGGCCCTAACACCAGCGGGCCGGATTAAGTCGCCTCTTACGACACCCATCCGGCGCGGGATTGGGGTCAGTATTCTAAGCCGCCAACACCAACACGGCTAAGAAGAAGTAAAATTAATATATTTCATTCCATTTTGCATCGAATATTGTGCACACTCTGTGTAAGGAGCTTTAGGAGCTTACGATATATTTTGGATCTTAACATGGCATGTTACGATATATTAAGCATCTTAACATAAAATGTCCATATCGCTCGATATCTTAACATGCGTAATATGAAAATATTATCGTATCTTAGCCGTGTGTGATGGTTCATACAAAATGTATAGTGAGCGATATTTTATGTTAAGCTGAAATGTTATAGTATCTTCGCCATGTGTGACGCGCTTTAGTGTCTGTTTCTGCAAAAATGTTATTTATTATTGTATTTCACATCTCATCGAAACACCCTCCTAGCGAAAATAATTTCGAAAATAGTGGCGCGGTTGCCATTATATCCACATCGCCATTTCACATTTCTTATTACCGTTTGCCCGCAGCTGCCCTGCGAAAATAACATGGCAAAAATATTTAAGTCAACTTATTATGGTGCTTCGCTGGGAATCTTTTGTATACAAAGAAACGACCATTTTTACCTGACCTCCACACTCGTACATTTAGAGGATTGAGATGAAACGAATTATTTTAATAATGTGAGTCATTGTGAGTGGCTCCGTCCCGCGCTCGGATAACTAACATGCAAGCTGGATTAATGGGACCAATTAACATCACGCGGCACGCCCTAATATACGTTACATTTGCTTTGGTTTAATGAGGTCAGTGGGCCAAAGGAAGCGTGGATCCTCGTTTTATTCTAGAACTACTATCGATTTATCGTAACACCGCCGCGCGCCGGGATTAGTCATTTAACTCGGCAGATTAGTTCAATTTACATTTGTTCGGACACTTAAATTCAGTTAGTATACCTAGTTAAAATTAATTGCAGTTCACGCCGCGCGGCTCTTGTCTTTGTTACCTACTCATCGCTGCGTCAAGCTGCACGTTTTTTTATTGTTTTAAGTTATTGTCTTGAGCTGTTTTACCCACTCAGAGTGACCGGAGCTAGGAATTCTTAGAGGATCATTGGCTGCTGCCGCTTTCGTTTGCTGCTACAAGAATAATATTAGCGCGGTGTATTCCAGCCGGCGACCGAATAAAACATTGTGTTCGCAGATTCCAACAAACAAATACAAAGCGCCGTGAATACAGCTTTTCGGACTAAAAGATTATTATTAAAGATTAAATAGCCCCTCCCCTTTCCTTTTACGGTATTCCTATAATGTTATGCCCATGGACATCGGGAACCACTTACTATCAAATATTTTGTCTTTCGTTGTCGTCTGTTACTAAAATAACTCAAAATGTATTCTCAAAAATCTTTATTCAAAACATAAAATCCAAACACAAAAAAATAAAAAATTTGCGATGCTCCTGCAGCAGCCAGTTTGTCAACGTGCTTCGCCATATTTCAAACAGGGTGCCCTCTGAAAAAGCACGCCTTCGCGTCGCCCGAGCGCCCTGTCAAAAGTGTCCTGGTTTTACCCGGACCCTTTTCAAGAACCTCGCCCGGACGCACTCCCTACGCCCTGTAAACTGGGAGAGAGCCAGGGAAATACGCACAGAAGGCAGTCTTACCCCCAATAAACAGCTAATGAGTTACAAGTGTCGTAGCGGCTGCGGCCGGCCACGCGATGAGCGGCACCGTCCACTATGTTACTAGCGCGGCGTTTACTTTTCCCTCGGCGTCGCGTTGGTAGTGCTGTCCACATTTTCCAACATGATTTTTGATAAACATAGCTTGATATATAATTCATTTTCAATTCCAATTACTATGGTATGTTGATACTCTGAAACTGCTCATATTATCCAATCTACTATTCCTTATTTTATCTGTCTGCTATGAATATTACCTATTGTTTATGTACACCATATCAAGATTATCCATGAACACTAACTTTTCAGTATCAGTCACTTTTTTCTCTAGGTTGTATAATATATCGGCGACTGTTATTTGTTCAGATTTTTCCGCAAAGATTCAAGAAATTTAAATTTTACACAGCTCCAATTGCTCTTTTCTGCAACACATATATTATTATGTCAGTTCCTTTACCACAAAACAGGCCACGTAAGACAATGCATGCGAGATGAGCAAAATAAACAGACATCCCTTTTATACATTTCCTCTGGCCACAGTAGCACATTGTTCGATGATTCTTATCGTATAAAAGCTAAATCGACGTTATCAAATTGACATCTGAATTTTCTCAATCGTCCTCGTAACGAGTTGGTTTCACGAAATAAACCGCTTGCAAGCGGAGCGGCATGCGCCATGTCCGAGAATATCTCACTTAACAGTATAAGATTTTAAGACATACAATATTCTTCGTTAGTTCCATCTGCTGTAACCGTGGAATGAAATAAAATGTATCGCAGTTGCGCTTGTACGATCGCACGTTTCACGTTAGTGTTTTACGGTTGCGGAGCGTGGCCGCGTGGGTACGTGCCTTTACACGGAACTCTGTTCTATGGCTGCGTTATACTGGCTCCAGCGTTATGAGTTTTATGACTCAAATGTAGCGCCTCATCCACGTTTACCCTTTTATTTTTTCCACAACCGCGAATTGCCGCGGTAGCATTGATTTTAACGCTATCATCATTTTATTTATGTGTAAGATGCGAGCATGCCGTAACGACATCCCAACCACCAGACGACAAGTAGTCAATGCACTCCATAAATACGCAAGCCCAGGATCATTGCAAATCAGTCACAGATGCATATTTTTTTAGGATCATTGTATGTCGCATTTAACGCAATGTTCCTTTATGGTTGAATAAGGAAGGAATAAAATATTCTGAGAAAATCGAAACGAAACAAAATGATCTTGGCGGGAAAACATGAAACGATAATATTCTTTATGCAGCGAAATTGCTTATATTATAGCATCTTCTCTATAACGATATTCTACAAACCGTCCCGATACTGTTTAAAATTATGAAATAATTTTACAATATCAGAGTAATATTATTATGCTTTCCAGTAAACTCTTTGAAATATTCTCTTCCCGACGACTGCTGCGCTGTTTCTGAAGGAATTATTTTTTATTACTTTTTCACGAGAATATTTATTCATACTATTGGTTACTTTTAAATAGTCTTCTTACGAACAAGGCAAGTAAAATAAAAGCTACTTAAAACGTATTCTATTACAAAACACTACTCGATGCTAATACTTATTAAATTATCTTTCAGTAATAATAATATGATGAAGTAACATCGCTCTAGCTCTGAATACTACCAGCACATCCGTAAAGTCGCAGTGCGAATACAAATCCAGTGTTCGATATTTACCATGCCAATATAAAGACGTGCATTTTATGATGAAATTAAAATCGTACGAAAATTCCCTGTTATTCTGTCCCATCTTAGCCGTAGTCTGCTACATAACGCTGTGTCCCGAATTTGAATCAATCCCCTGCTTGTTTGCCGAGCACATGGAGCACGGAGCTTGCAATAAATCTGGCCTCCGAACTCGGCTGCTTGTTTCGGTGCAAGACCGTGTCAACTGTATTATGTTTATCGTAATTATCGAAATCTGAAACAGCGATTTCACAGTGACGAAATAATAAATTGGTAAACCTGCTGGGCTTTTGTATATATTTGAAAACACTGTATACGAATCGTATAAATTGTCTCTCAAATTGTACATGATATTCCATGTAAAATTGATTTATGCTCTAAATACAAAGCTGGCTGAAGCTCGCCTGCACCGTGCACGCGAGCTAAACTCGGTCGCCGTTATTTAGTTTCACTAAGATGTATGTCGCAAGTGACAAAACCAACAATGTCGAAAGGATTTCAGTGTTATTCTCCAACAGAGTCGGCATGCGATGCATCCTGCCTCTGTAATATTCCGCGCCCCCCCCCCCCCCCCCCCCGGTACGATCGGGCGGGGCTTGTTTGTATAGCTCACGAGGACGGTATATCTCAGCGAGGGCTGAGAGAGATGCAGTATTATGTAAATATAAAGACGTGTCGTCAGGTAATCCGCTTAACAGATACTCGCTGTTGCAAATCTATGTATTTGAGTGCATCATAATAAGAAAGTTATAAAGTAACTTGTAGAGACGTTTGTAAAGAATAACGTTTAGCAATTTGTCGTTTCGTTTTTTTAATAACAGTTGCCAAGCAAGGAGACGAGTATCGTGATGGTAACTAGTGTAATATCACTGGATTATGAAGGTATTATCAGAAAGGAAAGAGAAAACGAAAAAAGAAAGAAGAAAGAGTTTACTGGCTGTGGCTCCCCGGGACCCCGACATTGCACCGAAAGGATCGACATCAAAAGATTCCGCGTTGATTGTAGGATAAAGATAGTTGCTAGCTAGTTAAAATTAGGTAGGTGCCTTGTCGTGAGCCATCCGCTCCACAGAAGAATTCATCAGAAGAAATGTATGTTTTTATTTTATTTTATTTAACAATTGAAAGCCAAACCCACTTTTAAACGTTATAATTATGTAAATAAGATAGCATTTTATTTCGATAAAATGTATTACGTAACACCCTCCGAAACACACCTACCGTTTTTCACCGGCACTTGAAAGGCAAATAAAAATTTCTTTGGACATTTTCCTCGTGGAAACGACAATAAATCAATTCGGCAGAGAAAGGGTCCTCTAGTCATTTACTCAGAATATTGGAATCTTTTCAGATAAGTCTTAATTGTACTTTTATTTTCGTAGAGGGTAGAAAATTGTTTTGTCTTATCTGGAATTAAATAAAGGTATTTAAAGGCTTTATCCGAGGTAAGTGACGTGCTATATAGTTTATCCACTTAAATACCTACAGTTTTGTGTTCTATAAGATACTTTAATAATAAAACGGATTGTACGAGAATGTACTCCGAACCTTTCTACAATATTTAATTATAATATACACTTACAATTTAGACAATGCTACTTGTATTTTACCTACTTAGTGAACGTTTGAGAGTCAAAGGTTGAATGCTACTTAACTAGACACACACCTTCAAACTCGTTCATTGCAAGAAACAATCAGCAAAATTTCGCCTTTCAACTTAAAAATACGCACACTCATGTAATATTAGGATAGGAAAAAATGTAAAATAAAAAAATCTCGACTGCGTAAAAAAACTAAAAAGAAAATATTGGAGTTTAGTTTAGTTGTAAAACTTAGTTGTTAAACAACTTACTTTTGGCTGTAAAACAACTAAACCATAGAATGATTAACAGTCGGTGCCCATTTAAATTTTACAGGGCTATTATTATATTTGATAAACAGATTAGTTGATGGTTTTGTTATTATAATTGATGCCATAATTAATATTTTGTGTAACGTCTTTGAAGTATTTGTGGCCAATATCTGAAATTGTAATTAGGTACATGAAACATTGGTAAAGAAACAAGAAAAAGAAACATAATATTAGTTTATATTTAGAGAAAGCAGAAATGTTAAAGCCTTGTTAATTTAGTGTAGTATATTATACTTGCTCAATATCGATGTATCTAAATGCTCAGTTTGAAGCTAATTAAATGTGAAATATTTCACAAAATTGAACTACATTCCGCATAATTTCTTTGAACTCAACTACGTACTTACAAACCTCGAGTATCATTCTTTCCCTCTTCACAGAGAAATGTCCGAATGACTGAAATAATCCTTATATTTAGAATTTACTCTCGTGAGTACCTATCTCCCGTATAAAATATATTTTAATCGAAGCTTTTCATTACTAATTGTAAGTTCAAAATTCTGTGATATAGCTTATTTACTGTTTTGGGGTTTTCCACTAGTTTAAAAATATTTTTTATATTATTAGTATTACGTCAGGCAAAGTTGATCAAGAAATACTCTGTGGACGTTTCTGCAATTTTAGTCAAGAGCGAATTAACATACAGGTTACGCACGTGTTACAAGCTATCACTGATACACACGGCTTGGTATAGTTGATAAATGTTACTCGAATGAGATACCCGTTCACTAAATTACAACCCCAGATACCATACTGAATACTAACAAGATAATTTAGTTTATTATTCACTTGCTACTAGAGTAAGGATAGAAACTACTGACACAGCGCTTGTACAGGATGTCCCGTAAGTAGCGGATCAACTATATTGTGCAGATAACCCGAGGGTCTACCTACCAATATGTCAAAAAATTACCTTAGTAACGGTAACACCGTTATCGACATTTTGAACTTTTTCTAAATTTAGAAAATTCGGCTCCCCATCCCTACTTTTTCCCGTTGGATCTACAAATAAGCAGATGTTTTGATTTTTTTTTCAGGGTTCCCTGATAATTGCACCAAAATTATATACTGATAATTGTAAAGCAACTCTCTGAGTCTTCTTAGAAGAAAAAAATGTCAAAATATCTGCTAATTTCCTGTTTTTTAATACCTGCGTATTTTGAAATTTTTTAACATTATGGTACCCCTGGTAACCCTCGAGCTATCTGCCGTATACAGTTGATCCAGTACTCACGGGACACCCTGTATATCTAAAGATTTAAACACATTGTTTTTGTTTGACAGTTACGAACATAAGAAGTAATATGAGAAAATGAAATGGTTTTGTTTATTGAATCGCCTCACTGACTCCGAGGTATCGAGGAGCCAGACAGCCTTGACATTCACATGTCGATGAAGTCTTTTTTGGTAGGCTTCGGCGTTACTACATTTTTGATGACGTCTACTCTTAGGTCCCGATGTAGATATTCATTCTTATAAATACTCAAGTTTAGCAAACTGAACAGCTAAAGTGAGAGGAATAAGCTCACCATATTTGTTTTTATATATTCTTATTGTACACACGCACCTTAGTTTTTCTAGTTATAATAAAACAGATTTCTTTTTGAAAAATTATAGTAGCCAGAGCAGAGACTTAAGTAGGATGTACTCGAAGAAGCTTAGGCGACAGGTGAATTTACACAAGCCAGTACTTATTGTTGAGAGCTCTCCACAGTTCTGTGCCAATAGATCCTTATTATATTGTTCAATAGAACCAGACGTCACTTCGGACGTGCGAACCTTTCGTCGCACCAGATCAAATTATTATTAAAAAAATAAATATTAAAAAATGGAACAATACGCGTAATGGTTCTATTGTTATTTCGCGAGTAGAAAACAACTTCTATTCATTTTTATTGTTCCACGTAGATATCTAGGTCACACCGTCACTCTCCATTTGATGAGACTGTGGTATTATGTACACGTATTTTGTTTCAAAACCCTAGTCTACAATGTTTGCGAAAATATTTGCTACTGTATTATAACTAGTAATATTTTTTTGAATTGTTGGCTGAACTCATACGAATTTCACAATTGCCGTCATCTTGTTGAGTGAGAAGTCGTCAAGTAGGCAGCTACAAAATCATAACTTAGACTGATACCATCTTATCATCATACGATTATAACTCGAGTTTGGATTTGTTTAATCCTGGGCAGGTTGTAAAAAATACACACAGAGAGGTACATAGAAATATCTTACATATTTTTTTACGTTGCAGATCAATAGATGTTAAAAATTTTAGTTAAAGAAATACATATGATATCCTGGAGTTAGCTCCATCTAAATATTCAAAACATAATGTTTTTGATAAAATAAAACACCTTTTTAGTACTTCTAGATTCTAACGTGAAATATTTTTGAAGTTATTAGAAGGTTGAAGGGCTCCAAGTAGCGATCGCAGCCACCCCGATATTTGTGTATCAGATTCACATTTAAAATTTATAGTATAATTTGTTATCTAGTTTTGTTTTTGTAGACATTTCAAAATCTGAAAGTCCTACTTTATAATAACTTCATACTCATTGTAAAAAAAGTCTCAATTCTGGCATGGAAACGTTGATTATCAACTAAAAACTCGGGTTTATTAAAGCATGACACCATTACTAAGTAATATCAGAATGTAGTGGAGCAGCAAACTCAACAATTGAACCGACTTGTTACAGTAACATTTTAACCCAAAATTTTCGGAACCGCTGAGCTGCCGAAAATTAAAGCAGTTGAAATTGGTTCGGCGAGGACAGAGCCAAATCTCATAATGGTGGATAAGGCGACGGCACAAGGATGCACGCTGTGTTGCGTCATGACAACTGAATTGCTATTCATGAATTTGATGACTATCTAATTTAATTATTATTATTTATAATTTCTTCTGATGTTGTATTAATTGCCAATCGTAGTTATCAAATCTACGAGTGCCTCAATGACCGCCGGAAAGCTAAAATGCTGAACTATATATAGAGTAATATATAACTATGAGTCAAGTCTTTATTTTAAACGAATTTAATGCTATTTACCGGTAATCTATAGCTATCAGTAACTGGAATGTTTCTCGATGAAGGTTTTCATATATTTTTAAGTGAACAAGAGGATTATTATAACGATATTAGTATAACGATAAAGTTCAAATTTAGTTCTTTTGATAAAGCTTGAGTTCAAGTGTCACGTCGTTTAGTCGCGCCGTAGAAGCAGCCGTATGACGCGGCCTTACAAAGCAGTACAAGTGAAGTTTTTAACGAGCGTCGTGCCGGGAGCCGGGACTGCACCGCGGCCGCGACTAATGACTGATAAATTTAAAATATTCTTGTTTATTCCACTAGCGGTAGGGGAGGTCAACTTTGTCCGCTTTGTGGTAATCACTCTGTTGGCCGCCACAATTAGTTGGGGTCGCGTCTCCAAATTAAACTTTTGTAACGGTTTTTAGAGTTTTATGGGGTAATCTGGTTTATGTGTTAATTGTTACAATGTTGTCAACTGTGTGCGTAAATGTTTCGACAATTTTTGACGTGGTGTGTGTGGGTATTTTGCGCCAATGGACCAATCGACTCAGTGTTGCCAAGTTAGCCACTTATTGGCCAGATCTTTACAGATAATTACTTGTTATTAGCTAATAATTACTTGTTATTAGCTTGTCAAGTCATGAGTTGCTAAAATTGTGGCTAAATATGTAGCCAGATCTAACCAAGAAGTGGCTAACTTGGCAACACTGAGTCGATTGGTCCACATAACTGAGGAGGCCTAGTATATGTTACAGTTGTAACTCAGTTAAATAAATCCAAGGTTAAATAAATTCAGTTAAATAAATTTAGTCAAAGCTTATTCGTATAATAGACTACCTTCACCTGCGACTGACCTGTCTGACTGACAAATCTAGATTTGTGCTGTCTTAACAAATACCTACCTCAATTTAAGTTTTCCATCTGCAGATGTACTTTCAGGTGCTCATGTCTATCCCAGTTGATTCATATTTCCTTGCGCGATAGCACCAAACTAGGAATTATGTTGTTAGCGATCCATTATCTGCGCGGTGATGTGAAGGAAAATATGTACATACGTATATAAAATATCAAACACTGTCATCCGTGACTTACAGCTAGGACTCTCGTAATATCAGCGCCGTACTCAATATCACTATGGCATCGCATGCTGAGTGAGCTCCTTTTTCTACGCCAACAAGCCACTGGACACATGCGAGCATAATGTAACAATACTTTTGTAACTAGCTGTATATTTTATTTTTTAGTTTTGGTTTTCCTTTTTAATTCTGTTTTTCTTTATGTTCTTTATGGCTTCCGGCTCACCGACAGTCGGCCACAAAATCGGTCATAAGAATCGGAGGAAAAATCGGCCCGATTGTCGGTCCTACAAAAAGTCTGACGTGGGCGGGAAGCCTCAATGTGTAACTTTCTTATAATTGTGTTCGTGGACTTAGAAATGAAAAATCTATTATATTCTATTCTAAGAAAATGTCTTCGTCAGCTCCAACGCACGACTGGAGTTTACTGCTAACGAACGATTATAAAATAGTTTTGTTACTAACATTGTGACGCGAGAATTTTATATGTGACGTTTTTATTTACACAAAACAATAATAGATTTTGTGTTACGAATTACAAACATAACGCATAACGCACATAGCGCATAACGTAACGGAGACAGTTTGGTTTTACTGCTCATAAATTTTCATACCGCGGGCTTAAATATGAAAATCGATTCACTCCAATAAAGTAATTTGTAAATTTTATAATTTTATAATTTGTACAACCTTATTTACTGCTAAGCGATGGAATAGCTTACAGACCAATAAACAAGTCGTCTGCTAATAAATTTAATCAAAATCGATTCCATCACATAGATAGGCGAGAACATGACAATTGTCATCGGTCTCAGACCACACGAATTTGTCGCTGAATTTTTAATTACTAGGCTAACACGACTTATTGTTATGTATCGACAAAGTGACCACGATCGAATCGAGCCGTGGCGTGGGGCGGCGCGGGCGAGCCGGCTGCTGCGAGGAATTTCAATTAAAACCAATTTAGGACCGTACAATAAAAAGTTGTGACCATTTCAGCAATGTTCACATTTCACATCGCTTCATTAGATTCATTGGATCCCATGTTTTTGTGATCAGAATGTAAACGAGTGTTAATATTTGTTTTCACAAATGTATCGCCAAGTGCCCAGGTGGTCGCGCGATGGCGACAATACTGACTCGGATGTTTTGTTTAATGTTCATTTAAGTTTGTCATGTTATTATGTTTAAGGTAAGTTAGTCGTGAAAGCATTTTGCCGCTAATTTTTAACCGACTTAAAAAAAAGGAGGAGGTTCTCAATTCGACTGTATTTTTTTTTGTTTGTTATCTTAGAACTTTGGAATGGGTGAACCGATTTTGATGATTCTTTTTTTAATCGAAAGCTGGTGCTTGTCGTGTGGTCCCACATACATTTGAGCGAGATTTGATAATGGAATCCGTGTCAAAAGCATATAAGTCTTAAATTTGCATTAAGTAAGTATGTGCGCGAAAAATATACGATAACTCAATATCACGCAAAACCGATTTTGAAATTTTTTCTATTGGATGTACTTCAATTGAAGTCGGTTATTTTTTTGTTAAAATTTTAGATTATCTGATCAGAACCTTACATGCAAATAAGCAGAGTACCTAAGTTTCGTAAACCGATTTAGACAGCTGGACAAAGGTTGTTACCTACTTCTTTAAGAGGATTGTTCCTGTCGGATGTGTCTTGTACTGTATTGTTTACAAGATACAGTTACAAGATACAGTAAAATATCAGTTGCAAATGCATGCCATCATAAACCAAGTATTACACAGGGTGTAATTTAAATTTCTATGAAACTCCAACTTAATAGACTGTATAAACTAACCATTATTTTACACAAGCGTAACTTGCGGTTTATGTACCCTTTTTTGAAATATAAAAACATGCAAAGTTGTTAAAAATTCTATGACCCTCCTCAAACACAGGTCTAGAGATGTGATAAGCCAGCAAATTTAACACCGGCAGCGGGCGGCGCGGCCGGCGGGCACGCGGGACCAAGCATATAAAAAAACGACGCTACGTACGAGTAATAAACCGGCGGCTGGTTAAATAAAAGGGGTTTAAATTCGCGCCAACCGTTGCCGCAGCGTCAGGGTTACTTTGATGAGCGATTTCGTATGAAACGGCACGATTACGTCACAATTTATCGCTCGATAAACAGCGAAATATACGCCGCCGCAGTTTTATTCTGATGCCGGAGCAGCGCGCGAGATCGTTCTCCAGTAGTGCAACCGGCATGGCGGTTGAGTGAGAGGCGTTCACTCTTCACCAGACCACATTTCTATTTTAAAATTAATATTATAAAGTATGGAGCTTCCCGTGACAACAATTGACAGATATATTAGAGTTTCAAAAAAGCACTATAAATAACAATAATTTATGGGGTTTCCTCTTTGAAGTAAAGATTACAGAGATTAAAGAGTAACTTCAGCGATGATACTCGTATAATCGAGAGTCATAACTAATTACGGGAAGAATGAGAAATAGAAATAACTACATATTTTTATTATACTTAGTTTTCATTTTTTACCCGTATCATCTCGAAGCAGTCTTGTGTAAATTCGTAAAGTCGATACTGCAATCCATTATTTTTCTATCTATCCATTCATTACTTCAGACTTAACCCACACTACACAGACCGCCCCTGGGCTTACTAATTCTATTGTCTTCATCAGGTCATCGGTCCACTTGGATAGGACCATCCTAGTATACATTATCATTCAATTTAATTCCAACGTATCGGGCTCCGAAGACATGGATTTCTTCCTTTTAACATAAATAATGAACATTTAATTAAACCAACCGATGATCTCTCGTGTTGTTCGCAGAGAGCTGAACCAATTTCTCTGTCAATCTGAAAGATTTATTAAAGCGTTAGAAGTCTGTTTCCATGAGAGCAATATATCATGAATATTTTGAGCACGGAGCTGTCAACGGTGACGGCGATGGCGCCACCTCTGGGAAACATTTGGAACAACGTGGAATTCCTATTAATAGCCTAATAGGTAGCTGGGTGCTGTTGCTTCAGAGATATCGCACGGCAGCAGCACAGACAACTCACATCTTTACTTACAGCCGTAAAGATTCATGGTCGAATAAATATTTATTAGTATTTTTTTGATTTAATAATTATTGCATACATAGATATATTGTACAGATGAAACATCAAGTAAGGATGGTACAAAGGAACTGCTTATTTCTTATGAAATTTCTTCCAGCAGATTTGAGACTGCAGAGTGTAGTACTAGTGAGATTGAAAGTGTAGTAATTAAGAATTTCATTAAAATTTTGCCTGACGTTGAGAGGCATTCGTCTATGCAAAACTATTCATTGCAAAACTAATACTAAGATAATGGTAACCAATTTTAGACGAACCGCAGTCCGCTTAAACTCTCGAGAACTAAGTATAAGATGGAATGTCTCATTCGTAAATGTCAGATCTCCTAGAAGATCTAGAAAAGTGGTTATTTCTAGGCAGTCTTTTAAAATTCAACTCCGTTTTCAACAAACGTATGAACGTAAAATATAAATGTCGTTAATAACTGTCCCAAAGGTAACAACTATCAAATTTTTATTTGTAGACTATTCCAATAAAACAAGTAACGGTGTCATAAAAACGGTGACTTTCGCATCTTGACCGTCCATCCATCCATCCATGGAGCCATTGTAAAAGCGGCTCTCGTTAGCGTTACTGCTTAATTGAAATTGTACGATTACTTACTTAGTAGAAAATCTATTTACTGACGAGCTGCATGGCGTAATGATTTCCATGCTGGACCTGCATTCGAAGGAGTTCCTGGGTTCGATTTCCAGCGAAGCAGATATTTGAATGTTAGGTTTCAATTTCTGTTCTCGGTCTATATGGGTGTGTCTTTGTGTGTTGTCCATGGTATCCATGACACAGGGAATCTTAGTGTGGCGGTTAATTTTGATTTTTCATGAAGGATGCAGATTAAGAAAAATAATCACCTGTGCCGATTTAAAACTTATCCCTACTCTTATCAACTGTACATTTCTGTAATTTTCTTTTGATCCTAGTAGCTACTGTCATAATTTGTTATTTTGCTAAAGCAAAAACTTAGGTCCTAGCGGACTCTATATTTATTTAGAAATCACTTCGCAGATTACCTACATAAGTACTTCTCCTTCCTGTTCCCCTTTCCCTCTTTCAGGCCGCGAAGTATTCTAATCTTATTAAGGTCACAGCTCAAAGGCTTCGTCTCTTAACCTCAGCGCAGTAAGTAAAGTGAGAATTTATAAAGTAAAAAATCTTTATACTTACTACGTCTATTTGAAATCTTTAGTTTACATTATTCAATCTTTTCTAAGTCATACTGAATACATATACAATTTATAGTGGAAACGTATCGTGTTCCGAATATATGATGAGAGTGACATACCTATCTACTGTTTGCGCTAAAATATCAATAATTTTGCTGCGTTTGAAAGTTATAGAAGTTTGGACAGTCGAGTTGGCAACAACCTCCTGTCTACATTACAATATTGCATACTTGTGCCTGCTTCAAACCTTCTTAATGTCTCTGTTTGCTATACTGTTTTTATATAGGAGGGTCACCGCAACAGTCAGTCACCTTTAAATTTATTTGAAGCCGGCGCACCTAAGCCTACAAATGAAATGATGATTGTTCACAGATAAAATATTAAAACAACACACTCAGCAGACGATTAACAATTCAGCGTTCGGCGGGCAACGCTGTTCAGTGTTAAACCTATTTGTAATCCACGCTCACACTCTTGTTTAAACAACGAAATGCAATTTTAAAGTTGTTTTCCACTCTCACTAGTATCAGTGGTCGAAGTGACCATGGATAATGGCCGCTGAGTTCCAACCTCCGGCCCTAAAACGATTAGAGCTCGGTTGCATCGGGGCAATGGCAGTAAAAAAATGTTATTCCACAAATCTGCAGTTGATTCATCAATTTGTTTTTCCTCCCAGAAACAGTTTTACTGGTCGAAGTGTAATGGTTTAACTTCAAGGTTTATTGCATGCTTTGCTTAACTGATTTTCTTATTACCTTTTGTTTAGTTTATGACTTTTACATAAAGAAGAATGAAACAGCCAACAGTAGAGAATGACGCGTTTATACTGCTGTATAATAATTATTGTTGTAGTTATTTCAGTATGTGCAGGTAAATATTTAGCTATCATTAGTAATATTTAGGTATCACGGGACTCTGTGATAAAATGAACCAGTTAATGGTCGTAGCACACATATCAACTCGTAAACGGAACGTAAACGTATCAACTCTTGCATGTCAGTATTCTTTGTATGAAACTCCCTACTGTAAAGCACACTTATCGGATTCGTAACGTAATCGCCTCGCCTCGAGACAAGCTCACGAACCGCGGTACGTTGCGTGGACGACTTGCCGTACCCGCGCTTACGTCTCACCGTACGCTATCCGTCGACTTTCCGTTTCCTCGTGCACGCCCCGCGCCGCGGCTACCGCTGCGTCTCGGCGAACTGCTGTCATTCATTCCGTCAACCAGCGGCCGGCGAGCCGTAAGCGCGGCGTCGCCTAGCCGTAGCCGAGTCGACTCGGAGCTGCTAGTCGGTTGGTAACGCGCTTACGTTAGGTTGACGGCGAGGCGATCCGGTGACGATCCCTTTCCGAGTTGATATGTGCGCTACGACCATAAGAGTAAGGGAAGCGCGTTGCGGTTTCTTAAAAAGTGCTGACGTACAGTGCAACAACACACCTGCAGTGAGACGTGTCGGGTTAACGATGTACTTCCAAAATTCATGATTCTGTCGTCATAAACTCGTATTGACGAGAAGCTCGTGCAGTCAAAGGGAATTTGGCCTCCGGAGAACTTTCGTTGACGAGTTTGGGACCGAAATAATTAGGGCAAGAATTTTTAGTGGGTCCAGATACTTTGCGCTCCGGTCAGGTCGGTGATAAATAGCAGATTTAAGGTAAACTTTGGAACATTATCAGTTTCTAATATGGCGTCCTACGTTTACGTAAATGTCTATTTATTACGGTCAGGCTCCTGAATTTGAAATTCCTTTTGTAACAAGCAAAGGTATATTCGTACGCACTGAATGACTGATTTTTATGAAATAAACCATCAACATATCTATAAATAACAGAAGTAAACGGAGATTTTATGTTAAGCTAAATAAGTTCCGATTCATAATCAAAATAGATGTTGTGTTGGCTTAAATCCCGCCTAATGTACCTTTTTATTAAGCGCGATAAAGCGTTGTAATCTCATTTCATCACTGCCAGCACTGATTCACATTACTACAGTGTTGACACAGCTACACAACCTCCGCTGATGTAAACCGCAAATATATCCTGAAACGTTCCAAATAAAATGGATGAAGTTATCATCACAAATGATAGTATGTACAAGGGAAGTATTGTAGTAATGTGAGCGATCTAACGGCCAGGCGAGCAGGCGACGTTTTCCCAGCTTTGTTGATACTGTCCTTCCGATAACAGAATCCTGGTCACGTCCGCCGCGGATCACACGCGCCGGGGCCGCGCAGCAGCCGCACGGGACACGCACCGTCCTTGAACCTATCCCACAATTACGCCTCGTTATGAGATTATCCGGGGCTCAGGAGGGTCAGCGCTCCCCGATCGCATTATGCGAACACATAATAGCCTGAATTTTTATCAACACTCCCCAGTTTTCTACCCAAATTGAAATCGTTAATGTGAAGAATCAATATAACATTTTAGGAGATTTACGAATTTTTGCTTCGTTTTTCGATGAGATGAGATTTAAATTTATGAATTTAATCCGGTGGTGTCACAAAATGTGATTATGATTCGCGTAGGTAAAATATTTATGATTTACTTCAATATTCTTATGTGAATTGTGCATATTTTTGGAGTAAGTAGGGCTGAGGTTAAACTACGAATAAAATGATGACGACACACGGCCAATGAGGCAATTAATGGTAATATTATTTTTATTATGTTACATCATCTTTAGTACATAAATACATCAGATCAATAGTACAACTTTAGCTGATAGATGTATATAGGTACATGAAAGACATTTTGGAGAAAACTACAAGTGATGGTATTACATAACGCAATGGATTCCATAAAAATGATAAAAAAATTATAATATTTGTCAGTAAGTCTATCGTTTGTTCAGTTTGTTGATTCGTTGTCTTGATGTAAGTATATGATGATTAATGATGTAAATTATGTTAAAATAATTCAGTATCCAGAATTTATACGAGGCTCAAGCAGCGAACGAATGTCACCCACTTTTTTCACGATTCACTATTGAGATTTGGCCGAATAACGTCGAGTGTGATCTATGATTTTAACGCAACAACGCAAGCAACTTTTTTTTAATTCGGACGAATTCAGAAACCTTGCCTACCACCATAGTACATTTATGGAATAGGAATTCAAGACGTGACCGTTAAGCAAATAGGCCAATGGATTTACCTTTCCTTAGAGAATAAAATACTTAAAAGATAACTCGGTGCCTCGAGCATCATAACACAAAGGAGGCTTCGTTAGGCGACATCTCTGACGGGTGCAATTTGAAACGCTGTAAAAAGAATTCGCTAACAAGCGTCGCGAATCACCCGGCCCGACGAATAAATACAATTTCTGCCGCGCCGGCACCCGCGAAACTGGATTTAGTAAGATGCGCCTTTAACGAGTTGTGTTGTCCTGGTACCGCCGCCACCGCCTCTCCACCGCTGTTATGATTCCCGGCATGATATGATTCCATGAAAGAACTCCTTCCGCATCATCTACATCTAATCGAGCCTACGCCCTATAGCTATTAAATATTCACTATTCACTCAAAACAATATAGAAAGAGATATCGGAATTTGACTGCAGTACAGGTTCTAATAATCCGGATGAACTCCGATCCGTTTGAACCTCCAATATGCCTCCAATACAAACAGCAAATATACCTAGTACCAGAAAGAGCCTTTATTTATTTATTTATTTATTTATTTGTTTATTGCATCAACAAAGTTAACACTTAAACATGCACACAGTTATAAGCTAAAATAAAAAAGGTAAGTGCCACTCCAATAACAGATGCAAATCAATAGCTCCAAAACATTGTCAATCATCTCGCATAAGATAAAAATTAAAATTGTCGAAATTATACAAAATATAAGTATGCAATAATAAATAATTAAAAGATGTCAAAATGTTAAACAAGAATTAAAATGTCAAATTGTTAAATACGTCATAAAATGACGCACCTTCACCTTCACCTTTCACACCTTTGACAAAGGTGTATGTACAACATCATCGGTAAATTGAATTAATTAATGCTATTGTTACTGCTACCGTTTACTTGCAATCTCATTTGCAGAAATTTATTTGTCTTCATACAATAGGTATCTAACCTAACCGATAAACCTGCAAGAAAAGTTTCCTTCAAATAGTATTCTTTACTGCAATATTTGCATGAGCGGGTGCCGCGCACAAAGTTTCGCGTATGAATATGTACAGTGACTGTTTTCGCGTCAACAAACCATTTTCTATCAAAAACAGTTTGAAAATTGTGACTCATAATTTAAAAGCCTACGCGTTTTAATGACGCAGCGCTCTAAACAAAACAATATCCAAGAGAGGCGAAGGTTTTCATTCGCGGTAGACTAGTTTCCGGTCGGCGCGGCGATGTTCATTGAGCTCCCCTCTAATGGGTCACAATGGAACCTTTATTACCCTTAAATGAACCCTCGCGTCTACGGTTTGACACCCCGCCGTGTTATGATAATGCACTACTTAGGCTGTATGTGTAGTCTCGTGTTTTTCAGAAATTATTAAACGGAGCCCACCGCACTCACTTGTGATCAGCGTGTTTTCACCCGATGCGTCTGTAGGGAAGCAATTTGATGTAAAGGGTGTGGTTGTCAGTTGTCACATTATATTTCTGTCTACGCGATGCGTTACGAGACCTTACTGAAAAACATTGTCAAGAAATGTCAAAGAAATGTCTATAATATTTTCTAAGCACAATCAGGTACCAATTCAATTATGCTCTATTATATCAGACTCAAGCTGTCCCGCCTGTAAAATAAATTGTCCTTTTGTTGTGAGTGCGTTTAGAGTTAGCTATAGAAGTTCCATTATTTGAAATTTCATTAATAAATCAAGGGACAAGATCAAGACGCTTTTAATTAAACATTATTTGTCGAATTGTGGTAGGTGTGGTAGGTTGTTCGGGCACAGATGAACATACAAAACTATAAACGTACCTGTTTAATTACATACTGGCCGAAACTATAATCGTCTTTTTGGTTCTCGACTAACAATAAGGAGTTTTAAGGACCTATGAAAGTGGGCACAATGTTACTTTATAATGCTTATTCATTCCGGCGCCCATCTGCGCCGTAATGGCTCACTTGATGATGATGACACCGCAAACCCGTTCGCTAGCTCCCGACATAAAACAACTTAAATTTGCCTAAAGCGAACAATGTGGAAACAGATGCCAGGTTTCGGATTGTAACCACCCAAAAAAGTTCCATTTCAAACAAATGACAGACTCAGATGCTCACGACGCTAATGTCCCGAGTGGCATTTACAACACTCGTTAATATTTTGGCAGCGAAATATAACGGCTGTATCAGCGAGTGACGAACACAAAGAGGGTCATTCGTCTCACCGACGTTCGGCCGCTAATCTGGATGGATACAGGGCACAGGGCACGAGGATCAAACGTGGAGGGAATTGGGCGATCGATTCGAACACAAATATCGCGGAATATTACTGAACTACAACCGTGAATGATGTCAGCGAGTTAGGTGTTCGTATTATATTATGGTATTGTGATTTTTTCTTCTTAGTATTATAATTGAA